>NDXB01022415.1:205308-258923 GCA_002631895.1 Agapornis roseicollis
AAAAAAAAAAAAAAAAGGCAATAAAAAGATTCAAAGCAGAATAACACAGAAGACTGAAAACACAAGATTTGCGTAGAACATGTTATTAGCTTCGTACAACTAGACAGACATTTAGGATGTTTGGGACATAGCAGGCTACAGAAATTATGGATAATGATAAGTATTTAGAAAATATTAACAAGTGCAAGGCCAGCAACATTTGAAGTGATATGACTGATGACTTCATTTTATATGGAGTTCAAAACTGTTTAGCAGATTATATCAAACAGTTTGGTTTACAGCTTCTGAAAGTCTTCTGTGTAAGAGAGCTGTGTATTCTGTTAAGAAAGGTTTGTGGGCTTGTCTTTGCTATACAGCTATGAAAATGAAGCATTAAAGAGACTCAGATAATTTTTTCATATCATGTGACTTTCATTGTTTTAAGTAAAGTTGAAATTAAGAATCCTATGTCAAAATAAAAATGAAAATATTTGTGTGAAAGATGAACCTAGAAAGAGCATGCCTATCTGAAATATCAGGTGAAAGCAAAATTAATTTTCACTAATGTAATGCCATAGAGTAGACAAGGAGTTAAGTTTTTGCACTTAAACTTTTAAATAAGCTAGAAATGGAAAAAAACAAAACAAAACAAAACAAAACAAAAAAAACCCAAACAACAAACACTTTCTTTTAAGACCGTGATAGCTACAGAAATATGCACTGATTTGAGGGCTTTTTTAAATTTAATTCTATGCTTTTTAGCATGTTCTTGCACATGAGACAGCATTAATAGTAATTTTTATTATGTAGTAATATAGTAAATTACTGTTAAAATTAGAAGACATTAAAATTTATCTGCTTCTGCCTTGTGACTTCGGCAAGCTCACAGATACCTATATCATTCTCAGTAGGCTTTTGCATGAGCTCAAGGTGTTTGCAAACCTTGAATAAAAGATTCCACCATGGTTTATCCAAAATATCCCTTGCTAGAATTGAGTATTCATTTCCACCTGTCCAGTTCTTGTGACCAAGAACAAATCAATGACTGTTCTTACAATCTCTTGTCTCTGTAAAACTCTCATGTCCTCCTCCCTCAACCTTTTGTTTCCTAGATAAAACAAAATGAAGTCTTTTGACCTTTTGTAACCGTTTGTAATTTCAAAACTTCTTTTTGTACTTATTTTTCATTGCTGCTATAGATATCTTTATGGAAGTATAGCATGCAGCTGGGCACAGCTATCCAGCCAGCTATCCTTACCATCCTTACATTTCCTGAAAAAAGCTTCCTAGTTATTTCCTGGATGAAAGACACACCTTTTATCCTGGAATGAGATTTATTCGGTTCTCTTTGCAGTCTCATAAACTTATGTTTAGTTTGCTATCCAATTTAATAAGCCAATTTCTGAAATAAGAAATAACTCATTAGCTATCGTGTTTTTTCTTCACAAACACTTCACACTTTTTAAACTGTATTTTACTTTGTTGCTTTCAGGCTGTCTTTTCAGCTGTTAACAACCATTTTGAATGGTGTCACATAAGTAATTACATTAAGTTTAGCTCTTGTCATTAGTTTGACTTTAGTGTTATCCTTTCATAAAAAAGATTAATTGCCCCATGAAAGCCGTTAATGTCTTCTACAATAAATAATGCTTTTTATTTCTACCCAGGAGAGTTTAAAAAAGCTATGTTCTCTGTTCTTCAAAGTAATAATTGACGACATCATCGAGGTAATAAAGGCACCAAATCCCAACCACCTTACCTACACTGTTAGTTCAAATGACTTCAAAAAGTTAATGATCTGAGCAATTTGAATGGAATTTGGCCCCAGTGGCATACTGGTCATTTTTATAACCATTAGATAGAAATATGTTTTTGTGTGAAGAATGAACTTCATTTGTCAATTCATTAAGATTAAAATGTATAAGAACTTTAGGGAACTCTGGTCTGCATGCTACCATCACCTGTCTTATGCTAGGAAAAGTTCAACAAACCAAGAAAATTTAAACACTGAGCTGAGAAATAAGATAAAACGTTTTCATAGGTTGTATTTCATGGCTGTAGATTTTTTTCCTTTTTTTTTTTTAATTTATTGTGGAGCAAACACCCCCAAGAAACACCCAAAAGTCTAGAAGTTTTCCTTTCTTGATCAAGAAGTGGTTTTAACTTCTCAACACTATTCCTGAGATAATAATCCTAGGGTACCTACTTATTTAGGTGGCTCCTTGAAAGGGATGGAATTTTGCATAACATGGAGGGGGGGAAGACACTGTCAAGTCATTACCACTGAATGCTTGCTTAGTCGGCTGGTCTCTTGATCAAATTCCCTTAATTGTATTACACAATCCCATTGTGCTTTAAATGTTGCACATCTAGAATGCAGCATAAAGTGTTTACTGGATTTATATCTTTTATGTCTTTAAAATAGAGTCCTGTAGAATATCTCATTTTTCATTTGAACTGGTCTGGAAAGATCTCACTGTAGGCAGGGATGATAGGTTTTGCTGTTACAAAAATGCTATGTGCAGTAATTAAAATGCCCCAAATATTTCACTGAAAGTGACTGACAAGGGTATAGCATCACTTTGATTATTTACAGACCTACCATTTCAGAACAATTTACTCAAGTAAAAAGATTTGGCAGCCTTGTATCCCCTGGAAACCTACATGAGTAGATTTGGATCACAGTTTGGATCACAGTTTTATTAAACAGTGAGAAAAAGTTTAGAGGTATTTTTCCTCTTGCCCTCTCAATGGAATCTACAGATATGTCTAAGGGACCTAGGGAAATTCCTTATCTGATCATGGTATTAGTAATAGATAAAGTTCAGGTTTGCTTTCAACACACAATAACATGAGACAAAGTCAATATTGTTATTCAGATATGCTTCAGTTCTCCAAAAAGAACTTCAGAGTTTGACCATACTTGTTTATATTTTGGCAATCAGGATCAATTATTGTACTAGAAGAAGACATCATCACGGTGTGTCTGCAATCTCATTTAGGCAAGATAAAACTCATTTGTAAAATACAAAAAAGGTGGTAAATTTACAGATATTGTACCAAATAATCAAATAAAACTGTGCCAATTTTGTTCAGGTTCTTTTGGCTATCAACTGCATATCCATCGTTAAGATACGCCTAGGAGGTAGATTTGTATTCAGAAACATTTGACCTGGAAGCAGTGTCAAAGCAAGCTCTTATTTTTATTTGTTTGCCATCTGTAGCAATAATTATTTACAGATTTATAATCAGTGAAATACAACATAGGCATTTCAACTTTATATCAGATGTATTTCCAACAATAACTGTGTCACATGCTTCACGTTAATTAAGAAAAACCTTATGAGTAAACGGAGGTGTGTCTAGTGGTAGAAACAGCCATAATCTCTGCAGTGTGATGTTTATTACTTATTCTGAAGCGTGTGTTTCAAATACATTAAATCCTTCAAATATGAATGCCTTATTTCCTTTCTCTGGTCTTCTCCCTTTTCTTGTGAGGGTGCTAGGAACATCGTATGTCAAAATGTTTGTAATGCACTATGTAGAAAAGTATTGCCTTTCATGTATTTTAGATTTCTTACACTGAAGTTTCTTTAAATGTCTCACATTTTTAAAAGCTAGGAGAACAGAAGCTACAAACATGTAGTCTATATTTCATTCTTTAGATTCTTTTATTTAGTGCCATGAGGGGCTAAATAGTAAATAGGTAATAGGTAAAATAGTCTTTGTAATAGTAACAGGTAAAATAGTCTTTGAATAATTCTAGATATAAACAATTTTTGTACTCATAGGTTTGGTAACTTTATCATGCAAATCTGGTTCACTCTGCATTCTGCATTATTTTTTTTTTTTTTTGACTTTTAAGACAGGGTGGCCAATTTCACATAAAATATTCCAGACAAGCACATCAATGAATTGTGTAATGGTAATAACATTTTAAAATAAAATTTCCTAGTTCTTGCAAACCCTAGTGACTTAGGTTATCTTTCATCTGATTCCTGTCTAACTCTCTTGATAGGTCCTCACTAACATATCTGCAAGGATAGCCAGATCCCTAAACTGATCTGGTGGTGTTAATATCAGACTCTTCTAAAGTTTTTCCATATAGTATTGCTTTATATTTACCAGCATTGAAGTCCAACTGTAATAGGAGTGACTTCATTTACTCCACTTCATTATGCATCTCTGAGTGACTTACCAAATCCTTCCCATCTGTAGCTTTATTATTATCTACCAACTATTTTCTACTTTCATTTCTCCCAGAATCTGCTCACCCTCTCCATAAAATCAATGATAGTAATGCAGAAATCAGTGAACATCTAAAAGACTTCAATACTTCTGGGAAGAAAATTGCTTCTTGAAATAAGGTTTGTTTGGGGGAATAGGAGGAAAATAGGAAAGTCAAAATAATTACAAGAAACCTGTAAAAAAAATATTTTGTGACACTACATATAGTGAAGAAGATGCCTAGAAAAGGAGAACTGTTAAGTATTTCCTAAGGCCAAACAAACTTGACAGACAGATTTAATGTCTTTAGAGCCCTATTTTAGTATTGTCTTATTTGGTAAATAACTCTTGACCTCTACTTTAACTTTAACTTGGTATTTTCTGGGTGGTTGTAGAATTTGCCAAGCCAAATCCTGTTCTGCTTGGTAACTGCCTTCAAGATCTTCAAGAACAGAAATAAATTCTTAAACTGGAAGAGGAAGTCCCTTACCATGATGGACTTGTACGTAAACTTTTTTTTTATATATTTTTTCAGTGGCCAGAACCAGAAGGAAGGCAGAAAGGTACATTTTGTACCAGCTGGAACCTGCTCATGGCAGTGACATTCAGTTTCTAAACACACATTTAAAGTAGTCCTCATGGGGGTCAGGAAAAACTGCAGACTACTGCAGTAAAATTCTCATCAGAGAGAAGGGAATTAATTGCCCAACCAGCTGCAGAGTTAAAAAGTCATTTCTGGAAACTGATGTTACCTGCTCATCCAGTGTCAAACAGAGCCCTGAGACTTTGCTGTGACGGATGACAGCTCCATTTCTTCAATGGAAGGTAGAAGCTTTTTTTTTTTTATGACCAGATATTCAAAGGATTTCCCTATTCTGCTCAGTATTCCTTCACTCTTCATTGCATTTATGACCAGATATTCAAAGGATTTCCCTATTCTGCTCAGTATTCCTTCACTCTTCATTGCATTCAGTCTGACTAGTGAGGAATGCCTTCTGGCATTCTGACAGTCTAAAACCAGGGAAGTCCAGAAGCCCATCAGCTGACATTACCTCAGGATTTCCTCCCTCTACTGATTGCTGGTAAAGGCAATGTCAGTCAGAATGTACTTCTCAGTTATGTGCAATTATCTAAACTAGCCAACTGATGCTCAGTCTTCTTCACAGAGCTTTTTACACGTCACTGTCATTTAACCAAAGGCTTAAATGTAGCAAATGGGGGACATGGATATTTGAGCCTTTGATACTAGCTATTTACATAGGATGATAAGATGGGTATAATTGCAATCTACTCTCTAATCTAGTGCTGTATGTGCAGGGAAGAGGAAATATCTTTTATGTGAAACACAGAAAGACAAAGAAGGAGAAATTCAAAACATCATTTTTATATTGCCAGCCTTAAAAGAAGATACTTATAATCAGAAATGAAATCAATATAATGAAAGCTCCACCTGATAAAACTCTTTTATTGTCAGTCTATCTCTTTTAGGAAAATACGCCAAAATACCTCTAAATATATCAAATAATCCATTCATTCTTTGGAAGAGGTTGCCTGTGTTAAGTATCTATAGAGTGATTGATTAAAACAGAACAGAAGTATTTTTATGTAATGTTAATAGAAAATATGTCTGCCATAATTTCAGATTAAGTCATAATAAATTTAATGAAAAATAACCTACCTATTTCTATGGTCCTCATAAGAGTAACACCCTACATTGCCCAACAATAGCATAATTTTTTTCTGACAAACTAAATAGCAGAGATGATCTTGTAAAACATTCTGACTGTAGAAAACCTGAGGGGTTTACAGACTCTTCTGGCCAAAAAGGTCTGAAGACAGAATGGAGAGTGGCCTGTCAGGCAATCTATGTCTTGTTACAGAAGGAATTTCAATTCAGTCGTCTCTGCTGATCCAAATGTGTCACAAGGGGACTTGTGATCTCTTAGGCTACACTTAAATAGACATATACCTCCGGTCTACAAAATTTCTTTCCATATTTGAGGCTAAGTAGAACAGGCCACCCACATCCATATCTCCTATGTCTCCTATCCAAGTAGCATATGATGCTATGTTTTCTCTGTTGTTTTTATATTCAAACTGTCTGCAAGCAATGTTGAAGCCTACTAAAATGTTCAGGTTTTTTTCATAGCATGATACTGTAAAAGTGTGTTATATGCCAAAGGGTATGGTGGGGAGGTAGATGAGAGTATTTGAGATGGTAAAGCTTGTTGGAATAAACAAGAAAATATGTTTAAAACTTCAAAATTAGCTGCAGTCTTGACCATGCTGCCTATTGGGGATGGTCCTGGGTGCCTGCTATCCACAGAAAACATGCCTAGGATTTGTCTCAGGGAAAATTAGTAGCCATTATTTACTAAACAGTACCTAGAAGCATGATAACAGTTAAGGAAAGCAGGTAGCCAGCAGTTCCATTATCTGTCAGATGTCTGATGTGCAGTGTAAAATACCTTTGTACATCACTGCCACTTTAATTAGTCTTGAAAACAAGATAAACTAACAATAATCACATAGTAATAGTTTAGTTTATTTACAGAAAAAAATGTTCAACTTATTTAGTAAATTAAAGCTTGTTTAGTTTGTTTAGCAGATCGTTGAGTACCGAATGGAAGTAGAGCATAGAGTAGTAGTTAAGCATTGGCATGACAGGATGTGAATGACAGCTGTAAGATTTGTATCTGAAGTAAACAGTGTCTGCTAGCTGTCTCCATTTGAAAAGAAGTGGAACTTCAAACACAAAATGCTTAAAACTTTGTTAAGATAGGTCACAGAATGTCTCAATAGTTTGGCCCACTGTACAGTACAAGGGAGTTCCAGCCTAGTTGAGAACAGTTTCACAGTGCTAGTGTAACACATAAATAATACATACAGTGTTTTTTTCCAGCCCTACACATATATACGACGTTTTAAAGAGCATCTTTACTTACAGGGACCTAACCTATCTCATTCAGTAATTTTTAATGAAATCATATTACTTTTCTGCTGTCATAGCTGAGGTCTGCTGCATTAATACATGATTGCCTGGAGAACTGGCTGACTGTTAGGAAGAATGTATGTTATACATTTCCCTGCAGTGTCCAACACTTAAGATTTTAATGCTAAAATTCTTTTGTGATTGCATTGCTCTCTCAACCTCTCATTAAAAGCAATTTGGGAGTAAAGCTTCTTTTTACATGCAATCATTTTCTCCAATTAAATTACTCTCCTCCAAATTTTTAGAGGTCGTCATTTACTTTCCCTTAAAAATGTCTTGTTTTGGCAGGCTAACATCTTAGTCACCTCATAGAGAACTGTCCTGCTTTGAAGAATCAGGGCACACAGAAATCAGAAATATAAGGTTCTGGTCAAATTATTTCTTATTTTGTTTTTTTTTTTTTTTCCACATTGATAGTTGGTAGTCTGTTATTTGCTAAGGTAGCGATAAAAACAGCAATACATTTTGCATGCAATGACTAACATTTTGGCTCTGTATCAATACTATGTTATATTAAAACACCAAGTTTTCCAAGAACTGGAAACCACAATAGCTATATTTAGGCATGGTTAATGCCAAGTCCTAACAGCAAGTGAACCAAAACTGAAGTTTTTTAATATTTATATGACAATTACAGCGTCAGTTGACACCAAGGACCCAAAGTGATCTCCAGATTTGTAATGGTGTACTCCTGACCTAAAGAGTTGAACTCTGAAAGTCAGAGCTGTAACTGATCTGCATCTGAAAGGAAGCAGTTGAACTCGTGGGAGCTTAAGAGCAATGTATTGAAGCTTGTCACTAAATTTCAGTTGAAAAGTAGGTATTTTGCACTGCAGACATCTTTGTTCAGTAAGCACCATGGAATTATTATGATTTCTGCAAACTAGAATTTAGACTAAGACTCCCAGAAAATCTCATTTTTTACAGAAGAATGACAGTGTAACTTCACTCTGGTGAAAATAGTTTGAAAACTGGATTTCAGTAGGAATTAAACAAAAACAAAAAAATCAGTCTTACTGTGATGTGGGCTACCCAATGGTGTTGACCTCAGTCTTAGCAATGGTCCACAGAAAGGAGCTGTAAACAGAGAAGCACATTAAATCATAGCATGAGTATGTAGAAGTTATGAGTGATTTTTACACTGAAGTTAAGTGGAGAAGCAAGTTTGTTGTGCACTACAGAGAGATTAGGTAACTACCTCCCTAGAAGAGCTGGTTAGGGACCTCAGTGTTTTCTCATGACAAAATATTTAATCATTAGAACAATGACATTTACTATGGGAACGCATCTATTTCAATATCTTCCCATTGGAAATTAGATAAACCCTGTTTTCTGACAGCTTTGCAATTGCCCCAGCTCCTGAACCAGCTGAGCTGCCTGACTTTCAGGAATCATAAGGCACCTTCTTTGGAAACTGTGTGCCACAGAAATCCCAGCTCCCCAGTACAGCCAGTACAGCTGCGCCTTCACATTTCATAGCCCTCAATTTGCTTTGCACTGCTCTAAGAATGAGCTCCTCTGTGTTTCAGCAGTTTCTAAATCACAGCTCCCATGCTTTATTTTCTTTATTATTTTAAAATTTCTTTATTATTTTAAAATACATCTTAAACATTCTAAACAAGATTTGAACAATGTTTTAAATGTTTCATTTTAATTTCTTCTTCAACATACATACTCTGTTGTAATAAACCTATTTAAATCAATATGATTGAATCAATATGTAAAAATGTTCCACTATAACATCAAGTAAGGGAATAAATAGTTTAAACAAGTAAGGTGCCTCACTCAATGCAAGTTAGAGTAACAGCTTTTTTATTACTGCAACAGAATGCAACCAAGCAGCCATCCAGATATTAAAACCAGACATCTATCCCAATTGTGCTGAGGGCTCATCTTATTTACTAGTTCAAAGTTTCAGAGTCTTCTATGAAAACTTTAAATAAAGGGACTCTGAAGAGAAAAGCCACACAAACTTTATGTCAGAAGCAAGGGTTTAAAGTTGAAAAAAATATTTTGTGTTAATCAATTTAAACTAAAAAACTAATATAAATTCAAAATGTAAAAACATAATAAAAATTTTTAAACCAGAAAAATAATTTTATCATATTGAAATATTCAAATTATAAAAATTTGAATTATTATAGTGATTCTAAATTTATTTTATGTTTTTTTTAAACCAAATATTAAAGTTAGTTTGAAGTTGAATTTATAATGGAGTTTCTTTTCCTAGGAGACCTTTGTAATTTTTAGTTTTCATTTCAAATTCAAACAGAAGCAAATGTCAGATCCTCTGGCAGTGGATTTTCTTGTCTTTGTCCAGTTCTGTTTGCAAACACCAAGAGATTTTTTTTAGGCTGCACTGTGAGAACATAGCATTTTCTTTGGCAATCCGCAAACAACAACCAAGAAGATACTGTCTTTGTAGATATCAGTTTAGATGCCTACAATTTCAAACTACAGTGTATTTAAATCATATGTCTGCTACAGAGATGCCAGTTCAATATATATCATTCCTTTGGGATTTATTGTTAATTGTAAAGCACCTTTACAAGAAGCACATGAAAAGAAGGCTGAGTAAGAATGAAATGAATGAACTGTGGAGAACTGGTTGCATCAACTGAAACATAGAGAACTAGCTCTAAAATACAAGAACATTTTACGAACTAAGGCCTTTGCAGGAACATGGCGCATGTTAATCAAATCTTATGGAAATTTCTCATGTAATTAAATATGAAGATTTTTTTTTTCTGTATGAATATAAAACATCTGTCATGAAATTTGCGTACAGCTGTACAGGTGCAGCTGTACCTATGAAGTGCAAACTGCTAAGGTCTGAAATCCCTCCTGTCCTAAGGAATTTTTCCTACTCTAATTAGATTCATACAAACCCCATTTTTCAGCATAAGTGTAAATTTCATTTTGTTTCTTTATACTCTAGATAGTGGGAGATGCAGTTATGGATTGGAAGTGCATAATTGTTTTTCTAATCTACTAGTTTTATGTTCTGATTTATTGCTTAGATTACTGAACATGCTTATTAAAAAAAATAAAATAAATGGGGAAAAAATCAGAATAGAGTGGGGTTTATTTTAAGAATAAAAAGTACTTACATCTCTTTTCGAGCTCTAAATTTTTTAAAAGTAGAGCCTTACATTATTGGGAAATCAAAATCATAGAAATTTGAGTTTTCTTAAAATGTATATAATTATTCCAGCATTTTAAAAAAAATATAATAGCATTGAAAGGTAAAGCTGGTGAGTTGCACCAACCCCCAACACTGTTTCCTTTCTGCCAATAAAGTTGGAGTGCTATGAGCTCCTTCTTTCTTTCTTGTACTCATAAAGATGCACATTTATCATTTATTTATCCAGTCAAAGGAAGGAATAATTTAAGCTTGGTGTTCTGAGCTACTCTTTGAATGAAACCGTCCATGCCACATCTACCTGGGTGACATAAACTCTGCTACAAATAGTGCAGATTCTGAGTGCAGCAGTTTAGAAACAATATCCTGTTTTTCAGAGTCCCTTAGCAAGTCTAGGAAAGAGTGATGATTCCTTTACAGGGCAGTGACACTTTTTTTCCCCTGGAGTACTCCTTTCCACCTCAGAAGACATTTTTCATGCTCTAAAGTATGCCTTGCAGTAATTTCCTGGAAGTCTGCCATATCTAACAGGTTAAAATCTTTAAAGATTGTCCCGTCTGCAGGATTTTTTAAAGAGTAGGAATAGCTCAAGTATGATGTGGGTCCAAATACAGAGTGTAAAACACTAGAGATATCTAAAAATAGTGCTTAACAGTATCAGAGAAATGTTCCTGTGCCTCCTTAATCTCCAGATTTACCATGGGATAGCAGCTGCCTATATAGATACCAGACACTGGTGATTTGTGTGCATGTAACAATTGAATAGGTATTACAACAGATCTTCGTGGGAAGAAATTATTTGGACAAACCAGTAAAAGTATAGCTGTTGGACTGGTGTAAATCCTGATCCACCGGGAGAAAGACAGTGCAAACCTGCTCACAGATCAGGGAATGCAGTATTATGGAAATATTCTTACTGCTTCTTTTTGTATGCAGAAGCTTTTCATACCAGGTCTACATTATCATTTATAGGCACACAATGTACAGAGACTCAGCTAGTGTGATAGGAACAGGTTTGTGGAGATGGCACCCTGTGCTGTCATCTTCAATGCCTATACCTTATTTTTCTTCTACTCAGTACTAGGTTAAAAGCATCTCTTTCTGTTGACCATTGCTACCAGTGCTTCCCTTTTTTCCCCTCAATTTACTCCCCACATCTTGCCTATTCCTTTCAGTTTCTCTCCAGTAGACAGGTTCAACACTGTTTCTATATTGCAGCATTCTTAGGAAGATTTTAGTCTGGCATACTTTATAAACCACAAAAATATGGTCGTGCAAATCTCTCTGGCTCCACTGTAGGTTAAAGAGGTTCCACTACTCCAGTTAGAGAGCAAGAGTGAGAAGAAAGTTCTTAACTTTGGTGCAGCAGTTGTGTAAGACCCCATTGAAATGCTGGGCTACCTCAGTACTAAATTTATCTGAATATCAGACTAATTAAGAAAGCATACACTCCTGAGACCTCTCAAGGCATAATTTTCATTAGCTGTTACTTATAGCATGATTTGATGGAAAGCAATGAGCCAGAGTTTCACTAAACCATCTGTTAGATAATAATGATGAGATATCATGACATATGGCCATTTAGTGAATATATTCCCAATATTTAGAGCTATGTAATGAGAAAGAATCCCTTGACATAAAAAAATCTTCTTTCAAGGAGGTCCTGGGAAAGACTCCAGACACAGACAGATTCACAGATGGAGTGTCACAGTGTATCATATATTTATTTCAGTAAGACAGTTAAAGAAATAAAGCACAACTATTTGAAGTAACATTTGCAAAGTTCCAGTGCTCTCATTGCTCTCTATCTGAAAACAGGTTAATCATGTCCATGCATTTCATCCAGCCATTACCTATCTCTATTACAGGGGAGGCGCAGTAGGCAGAAACAATAAACACTACTAATTGTAGGTTTAGTTTGTGCTATATTTTCCTTACTTCATGCCAGGTTCCATGTCCTATACATTCATACCTCTTCAGAGTATATGTACAAACACAAGCTGAAAACATATAACGTACATCTCATACAAAGAAGAAACCCATATTCTTATTCTTGTTCAAATATCACTAGCACAGTAGCACTAAAGCACATAGATCATTGCATTCTAATAGATACGCACCTCAGCATTTAGCACTTAAATATTCAGCTTTAAACACTTCAAAAGGAAACAATTCTTTATGTATCTCATATGTTTGTTAGATAATTCTAAATATCTGTTAGAATTAGCATTAAATTCTTCAGAAAATATTCATTAATGCATAATTAATCTTTTTGCAAAAAAGTAAAATTAATCAGCCTCCTATTTCAGAGGAGACTACCCCATGTATTTTCATATGGCCTTTAATAGCAATCAAAACCTATTTCTTATCCAACCCAGTACTGCTGAGGCAGCTGCAGAGAGACAGCGAAAGGCTGTTTGTAGAAAGAGTAGATTATTTTTCTTTCTCTGGCTAATATAACATTTTAATTCTTTTAGCCCTCAAAGTTATTTTTGGCGAACCAATAGAACCAGAAATTGTTACAAAGCCTCATCTCACAGCGCTCTATTGTAAAGTATGGCCCCAGTTTTCATCTTCTGTAAAAATGTTAATTAAAAAAGTTCCCCTAAAAAACCTTATCCCCACTCATTTATTCCCATTGCTATCCAGATGTTGAATTTTCTACCTCAAAGCCATTCTTTGCATGAATAACTAGGAAATCTTAATCACTGCAAAAATTATGAAAACAGGGCACTGATTTCTCATCATTTACTGATTAATCATATGCATGTTTCTCTCTAGTTCACATCTATACTTCTGGGGTCTAGGAAGAGGCATACCTGTAAGCTCCCTGTAAGCAAGGAAAAAGCCTTTGGAGGGGGCATGCCATAACCATAGTAAATCAAAATAGAGTATGTGCAGTTTACTGTGATGTTCTGGTGAACATCAGTCATCAGAAGTAAATTGCTATATTTTGGGTGACAGACAGAACCTGTAATTTTTTTGAGTAATATTTATGAAGTTCATGGCAACATTCCTTGTATCTGGCAAAACCTGCTCAGGTCAGCTCTTCCGAGATGCTTGCAGAAAGGCACACAACCATGTCCACCTCCATTAGCTTGCAGCACTAATCAGATTACAAAGTACATCTCTGGGAGTACGTATGTGACTCCTTGTATGGAGACTCATGTGGCAATGGAATGGAAATGTTAAATCAAGGCTTCTAAAATAGGTACATCAGTTTGCTGTTTCAAGACAAGCATAGTTAGTAGTGATTGATATCTATAATGCTGCCAAGATCCAGCTGGGACAGGTTCTTAAAAAGTACAGAAGGATAGATTATGTTTTCTTCTACTGAAATTGAGCTCCCATCTACATTGCCACAAATCTTAGACCACCGACAGTTCAAAATGTAACAAGACTGTTGATTTTAAGTTGGAATATGTTTTGAAAGGGTTGAGAAAACTGAAGAGCACCATGAAGTCCCTCTTCTTTACTGATTTATTACCCTTTTAGGGTTGAGAACTAGATACATGAATAAAATATTGATGAATTTACATAAAATCTTGAAGTTGTTAATTTATTTTTACAAAATCTCTGTGAAGAACATTTTATATCAGGAGGTGTTGATTGGAACAGAAATAACAGGTAGCTTAGAACATAAACAGAAATAAAGTGATCAGAGCAGTATTCTTCTTTCCAATGGTGTAATGTAAACATATTGATGCACTTATAGAATCATAGAATAGTTAGGGTTGGAAAGGACCTTAAGATCATCCAGTTCCAACACCCCTGCCATAAGCAGGGACACCTCACACTAAACCATGTCACCCAAGGCTTCGTCTAACCTGGCCTTGAACACTGCCAGGAGTGGAGCACTCACAACTTCCCTGGGCAACCCATTCCAGTGCCTCACTACCCTAACAGGAAACAATTTCTTCCTTATATCCAATCTAAACCTCTCCTGTTTAACTTTAAACCCATTACCCCTTGTCTTGTCACTACAGTCCCTAATGAAGAGTCCCTCCCCAGCATCCTTATAGGCCCCCTTCACATACTGGAAGGCTGCTATGAGGTCTCCACTCAACCTTCTCTTCCCCAGGCTGAACAGACACAACTATTCCAGCCTGTCTTTGTATGGGAGATGCTTCAGTCCCCTGATCATCCTCATGGCCCTCCTCTGGACTTGTTCCAACAGCTCCATGTCCTTTTTATGTTGAGGGCACAAGAACTTAATGCTGGCTGCATTGGTTATGCAAGATGAAAAGTTTCCTCAGGGCAAGTAGAGCGTGTAGTGTACAGAAGTTCCACTGACATACAGAAGCACTGGATCATGCATTTAAAACCAGTAAGTTTTGACTTCTGTTACTGATGTAAAGATGTTTCAACATTTACACTCAATAACTGATTGAATCTGTTTCTTTTTTAACTTTTCCCCTTTAAAAAACAAGGCAAATCTCTGCTGCCTGGCACAAGTAGAGGGTGCATTACCATCATGGAAGTGTGACAAAAGTCTATAACCAGGATATCCTAAATCAATGACAACAAGAGTAAAAACAGGGATAATGAACAACAGTATAGAAGCACACAATAAGAAAATACGTATTTCTATACATCTATAATATTACAAGAACTAAAACTCTCTTGGAATAGAGATATGGATTTTGAGTGTTTGTCACATGAAATTTAGATAAAATGTTAACTTGATTGCTTTCTTTAACACTAAGCCTGATGCCTATTTTTAAGCATTGTCCACAACTTCAGCTTTAACAGTATAGTTATTAAGTGAAAAGCTAGGAGGAGTAAAAATGATAACATTTGGTTTTAAACAGTAGGATACCTGTATAAACCAGTGAATTACCTAATTTTGAAGAAGAGTGATCCTGAAAGTATTACACTTACATCAAAGAAGATCCCAAAGGCTTGAAATCTTAGCACAGAGTGCAGAGACCTAAGTGATGGAAACAAAAATGTTTTTCTGTTAAACACACCTCCTGAAATGAATCACACACAAATCTGACTCTGCTTAGGGAAAATATTTTCACTTCAGTGACTACTTGAAGTAAATAAAATAACTTCATAGCAGTGCAAATACATCCCGATGCAAACAAAATATATATTTATTGGGTGTACCTTCCATGTTACACTTCTGCAAAGTGATTAATATGAAATACAGTTAATATTGTAGTGATGGAATATCAGTAGTCAGGAAAGCCCTCTATTGTGTTAGACCTTCTCACCACTGTATGAAAATCTTAGGTTTTGGAAGACAGAACCATTTGGGTGACACTGGCTCTATGTTGTCCATCATTTTCTTTTGATGAAAAAATGCATCTGATGTTTTCAGTCAAATAGATATGAAGCTCTGCGACAAGCATACTCTGCCTGCCATATGGTATCTACTAGTTCAGCTAAAAATATATAGTTCTATGGTGTAAAGCTTTTCATTGATTGACATAAATGAGCAGAATTACATAAATACAGTAATAACTTTGTAAGTTTACACTTTCAATGCTCATTTTCCCTCTTGAGAGTTGCAAAACACTATATAAACACAATAAGAGAGAATATAAAACCTCAGTCTAACTTTATAGAATCACACAAAGGTGCAGAAAAAGCATGAGGAGGTTTAATGACTGGCCAAATATTCTGTATCAAAGCTGTGACAGTGCCAAGAACAGAACACCAAACTTCAGGTTTTAAATCCTTAGGTTTAACATTTAGTTTCTTCCTGAGAAGTTTTCCTTACACCTTTAACTGTATCACATCTATATTGGGTATAAAGTCAATAGAAATCATTCTGATTTAAGCAGTTTGTGGTCTTGCTAATGTGATTATACCCATGTCGTTGAAAGATACCTTAATGAAAAGTGAAACTACCAAATATACTGAATCAGTATTGTGTTGAATTCCTTTAAAATATATGTTTGAGGGCAAATTTTCAACTCTTATTCCTATGAGATCATATGTTTAGCTGGGTTATGCTGGTGGTTGGGCCTTGGGTGAATTAAATGGTACTCTGTTACACACACACACACACACACCCCATTTCTTTCAATGCAAGTAGGTTCGTCGAGTCTGCTTCACCCCACAGAAGCCAAAAAAACCTGGATGAAGAGCCATAGCATTACTGGGATTCCTTTTGTAGAACCAGACATGGGTGAGTCACACCCTAAAAATACACAACTTTTTATAATGCCATAACAACAGATCATTATGTATCTTGGTTTTTTTTTAAAAGTTTAAGGGGCTTAGCAGTGATATTCCTGGAGACATATTTCTGTAAACACTCAGGTGCTTTACTGAACTTGGATCCAAAATACAAAAAAAGATGGGGTTATCAATGTTGGAAAAAAGTAATTTTTATTTACACTTTAGAAATTAAATGTCTAAATAGTGGGTAGTGTATTTTTGCTTAATTAAAACCTGAATGTCCAGTAAATTTCACAAAGAACCACAGTCAGCTAGGAAGACAACTAGATTCTTTATTGAACCTTGCATCCTCCCAAAGACAATCTCTCTTAAATGGTCAAAAATTATCTATTTAGTTATGTATCAGCAGGTGGTTTTCTTAAGGTTTTTTCCATGCCTAAGAATCCAGAGTAACAAAGCCTGAAATACACAGTATAAAACATCATGTCACACTATTATACATCAGTCTAGAATGCCAAATATCATGATACTAGCTCAGAGCTGCCTATTTTGCTGCTGTTAAATAGAACAGGAAAAGAATTTTATTTATTGTTCCCCATTATTGCTTTCATAGTCTCTGTAGGTTTTGGGATCATTCATAAGTCTGCCCAGCTATCACGAGCTGCAGAAAGCAATTTTGTCTTTGGTTGGTCCAAATAGTTAGCAAACTAGTTTATTTATGCAGGTATTCAATTTCCTCTCAGCCAAAAAGCAAAAGACCAAAGGAAAGTCCTCAGTTTTCTGCACACCGAGTTACCATAAAACAATCAATGGATTTGTTTTCTCCCCAGTTACAGCATTCAGAGGAGCTGCATATCATAGTCTGTAACTGCATCCTGTCAGCTCACAGTGACAAGGCTTTCATAATGTGGACTTTGAGGGACTGTAATGGCTTCTGTCCTTGGAATACAAGGCATCAGAGAAGCTGTTCTGCAGCTATTTCGACCCATCACTGGTGTTTCAACTGAAACAGCTACACATTAGAAATATTTGCTGAAATTAGCTGATTTGTCATCTCAATTTCCCTTCCCATGAAAGTTATTCACAAACTCAAAAAACAGCTCACAAAATTAAGCAGACTAAGAAGCCTTGCAAAACTCACTTAAAAACAAAAATACGCTTGGACTTGAAAGGGCTCTGACTGAGAGCTCAGCAGCAATGCACAATTCATCCTACCACTGATTTTATTGAACCTGTCTTGTACCTCTGTTAAGAATAATATGTACATTTCAGATGCAGACCCTTGTATAACACAAAATTCATTCTAGAATATAAGTGAAAGAAATAAGGAAATATAGAAGTGTGAGCTGAATTAATTC
The DNA here is from genome assembly GCA_002631895.1 of Agapornis roseicollis. Classification (NCBI taxonomy): domain Eukaryota; kingdom Metazoa; phylum Chordata; class Aves; order Psittaciformes; family Psittacidae; genus Agapornis; species Agapornis roseicollis. The sequence continues at coordinate 223,139 of NDXB01022415.1, forward strand.
TGTCTCTGGGAAAGAATTTCTACCCAGAAGCATTACTTTATATATAAATATTTGATAGGTAATGACAAACTACCTAATGATTAGAGAAGCTGTCAACACCATAGATTTGTCAACAATAGAAAGCATCTGGAGCCCTATGTGGAAATAAGTGCCACAAAACCAGATTTTAAAATTAACTGTGCCAACCATGTTTACCTCATTGCATAAATTCTTGTTGCACTTCTGAAATAATCTCATATTTATGTTTTAAATGATAGGGAAGTGATATAACTCAAGAGCTGCCATCCTAAAACAATGACCAAACAACAGAGTGTGAGAACTTTAACAAACAATGATAAGTCACTTATAGAATGTTCTCTAAATAATATCACCCACAAGTGTACTGAAAAAAGTGGTAATAATGCATGAAAGACAGGAATGTACTTTGTAATTTCAGAACAACTTTATATGTCAGACTGCCAGATAAATATTTACAACACACTCCAACTTAGCTGAACTTATATGACTTCAATTGAGGAAACTGCTTCCAGACACGAAGGTCGTGAAATATGTTATCAACTTTCCAGAGCCTCCCTTCAAAATCACATTGAAAGTGGAGAGCCACACGGCTGTCTAGTGTTATGCAGACTTAGAAACACTGATAAAGAAAAGATTGTACTGCTATCACACTATTTAATAAAACTAGACAAGGTTGTTCTTTATGTATGATCCTTATAACTATGCCTGGGAACACCAACCTGTGACATAGGAAGTCATGTACATTGCTGAGACTGAACATGGATGGTAAGAATCACACTGACAAGTGAGAACAAATGCATAGAAAGGCTGTGCAGCAGGCACCTAGCCAGATCTGCAGTGTCTAATTGTCTTCTTTTAAAAGAAATGTTACTAGTGCTATGCAAGAATGGAAAGGGAAAGCATAGCACTCAGAAAAGACTGTGAATGAAGCCAGAGACCAGACAAAGTTTTACTTAACAATGACCACCACAACTGGCAACAAATGATTATTTGATGTGAAAATCTTTTAGATTTTGAAGAAATGTGAAGAATAAACAGTGTTTCTAAGGAAAGTCACATTCTACTTGACATCATTATTATTCTGTTATTAATAGGTTAGCTCATTATATAAAATTAGCATGCAAAGGACCTTTTGCCCTGCTAAACTGCAGACAGAAGAAACCTATTCCAGGTATGACAGAAGCTTGCAATTTAGGCATTAGGTCACATACAATAAATTCTTCAAATTTCAGTTAAAAGGAGTGTTTTGGTGTCAAATACTATTTTGAAGCAACACTAACAATGCTGAGAATTCAAAAAATTCCCAGTCAGGAATCCTTTCTCTAATTAAAATATTTAGTTTCTTTCTATATGCTTTCAGTTTTCAGAACCTTAGGCACATCAAAAATACTATTTTCTAGTTTTTCCAAATGATGAGGAAAGCTAGAAATTACTTTTGCTTCATTTATTTGGATTTTTTTTTTGTTGTTGTTGTTGTTGAAACAGAACTTACAATACTAATTTTCTACATTTGCTTCATCAGAAATTTTTGCTCATCTGGAAAAGGCAGAAAGGAAAGGATTAGTCTCTTAACTCTTTTCTTGCAACACTGGTGAATTTATTACTTCTTACATACTCAGTATTACCTACTGCTACTCCTGCTATACACAGAATCACAGAATGGTTTGGGTTGGAAGGGACTTTAAAGATCACCCAGGTCCAACCGCCTGCCATGGGTAGGGGCTCCTTCCACTAGACCAGGTTGCTCAAAGCCCCATCCAACCTGGCCTTGAATGCTGTCAGGGATGGGGCAGCCACAGCTTCTCTGGGCAACCTGTGTCAGCGCCTCAGCACCCTCACAGAGAACAATTTTTTCCCAGCATCTAATCTAAATCTCCCCTCTTTCAGCCTAAAGCCATCTCCCTCGTCCTACCCCTAACATACTCTTGTAAAAAGTTCCTCTCCAGATACCTTGCTGGTCCCTTTAGGTATTGGAAGCTGCTCTAAGGTCTCCCTGGAGTCTTCTCCAGGCTGAACAGGCTGAATAAGACTCCTGTTGGATTCACCTGCATGCATTGAATTCATTCATAGATATTGATTTGCACACACTACAGGATACTGTTGAATACTTCTATTACTACTGGATAGCAAAGTTGGTACTGAAAGAAAGACTGTTAAGCATAGTAAAAATGTGTCAATGCCTACTATTTTCTTGGCCAGTTTTCACAGGAAGAAATACCATTATCATCACCATATGTACAAATGCATGCACAAATCGATGAGTTTAGACACGTTACTGCCTTAATAATCTGAAATTTGCTCACCATGTCCTACAACAATGATGTGGACCATTACTATGCTCTCAGCACATATGACAATGCATGCATCATACATAAAGGAAAGAAGCAAGAAAAGGCAGACCCACAGAGTATTCTCTCACTTTGGTGAACTTTCTATCTCTAAATTATTTTAAATAAAGCAGAAGCATTGTGTATATTGTTCACAGCAGATTTATGAAACCTTTGCCAATAGCCAGTCTATTGATCTGAGAAATACAGGTTATGACTCAATTTAGACTTCCAGTTGAGACTCAGACTGAGTTCTGAAATGGTGATGCACAGTAGGAGAAGCAGCAGGTAGGTGACAAGAAGGGCTAAATGTATCCTTTTTCAGAAGTGACACAAGATTTTCCTTCTGTATTAGAGACTCATGAATTACATCCTTGGCCTAATGAAAGGATGGCCAAGTTATGGTATTCAGCCAGCCCATTGACCTCTTTTCTTGACATTCCTACTTGGCTCTCTCATAAATTAAATTGACTGATTTAACTTGCAACATTCCAAAGAAAAGGACTGGCAGAGGTACTTCTAATTCATGGTGAAAATGCGCATGTTCATTTTCCAAAAAAAGTCCTGGGAACACAAAACAATTTCATATGTAGTCTAAATCTCCCTAACAGCAGTTCAATAATCTTTGCTACTATTTAAGCAGGAGCCTATCACCAAAGCTAAATGTGCTTGCCATGCCATTAATCAGTTTTAGAATCAGTTCAGTTTGAGTTTGCTATAGTCACATCCACAGAGCAGCCACAGAGATCTGACAATTTTCTAACATTTGATTTTCTTTGTCCTGTAACCTGTTTTATTTTAACACAAACTGTCAGAAGAACAAGATACTGCGAAACACCATTGCTGTCTCTTAGTGGCAAGATAATCAATGTTGCAGGCCTGTTGCTCTTATCTTTGGGGAGTGTTTAACAGCATGATGGGAGTTCCATTTGATTTGTGACTGTTTCAACTGGGTGGCCCAAGGATCCTGCAGAAAGTGTGAACAAGCAGACAGCTGCTGTTTTCATAAAGCAAAGAGTTTTTTCTGAATATTAGGGTTTATTTTTGAGGCAAGCAGAATCAGTACAGTAAGATCTTGGGATTAACTTGTTGTGTGCACATCTGATAATATGAGATTCACACATGCAAAATCAAGTCTGTCTGTAACTAGTTCATCTAAAGAATAATACCAACAAGGACGTGCTAGAAGACGTACTTCCTCTTCTAGCCTAAGCAGCATACCATATGCTGGATCATGGGGTATTACAATGGCACTTCACTTTCTTTTTAAAATGTTTGCCTTTCCAGCATGGTATCAGTCACTGTTTCTTGTAATGTAATGATGTGAAAAATGCAATTAAAAGAATACCTGTTTAAGTAAGAGGCTGAAAATATTTCAGGCACAATGTTATATTTAAATGAGTTCAGACATATTGAAGAAGGTGGCAAGGAAATTACTCTTAGGGAGCTCCTCTGGATCTAGAAAGGAAACAATCATGTCTACTGATTGTTTAAAAAAATAGGTGCAACCCTAACATCATTTATTGTTTTCTACGAAAAAGAAAAACAAATTGTGTCTGGTTTTGATTGTTGGAGCCATTATTTGATTAAGTGTATTTCAGCTGAAGGTTTTAAGCTGCAAGATAGTTAGGAAAGTTGATGACCTACACGAATATGTGGAGTATGCATGGTGCTGAAAGGCAAGAGAGTGAAGTTTGACTCTATTAAGATGGATGTGGAGTGATTGATAACACGTGTGAGAATGTAGATAGGAGTCTTGAACACGGAAGTAGAAGAGACAGTGAGTGTATTTTTACTCATTTCTAAAACTTCTTTTCTAGAGCCAGAAGGGACAACAGGCAGATTATTTGCACTCTCCTTCAGTTTGCTGTGGTAAATATGATTTTTTTATTAAAAATCTATGAAACCACAACTAAAAATTGAACACTATAAACTTTATGACTTGAAGAAACATTGACCAAATTCATCACAAGGTCTTATTTGGTCTATGAATCACACAATCGCAAAAAACCTCTCAACATCCATTAAGAATATTACTTGAAACATAAAAACTCATGAGTGCTCTTTGGCTTTTTACAGAAGTATCCTTTAATTTTCTGTGTAGCTTGAGAACTGAGGAAGTAAGCTGAGAAGACTGACATAAGCACCCTTATAAAAAAAAGATTATCTGGCTTCTGAGCTTCAAAGTGGTGCTTAGAAATAATTCTGCAACTACTCCTTAAGTGTGAGTTATGCCATTTAAAAATGTTGGGTCTTAGTCTTCTGCTCATGAATAAGGCACGTTATATATGCTTATCCTAAACCCACTGGTTTTAATTTATTGCAATCAGTAGACTCTCAATCACTACACAATGATGATTTAACTCTATTTTAAACTTAAACATTAAAAGACTTATAAGCAAAATATAATCTACACAATCCAAGTCAGTCAAATATTCTCAAACTTCTAGTTGTTATAACAACCCATTTTCTGGACTTAAGCTTTCAATGTACTTTTAAAAGCTTCCGTGTCAGTTGCTACCCCTTTTCTTCATTATCTTCATTTTGTCAGTAACATGTCTCTCCCTATGAGCATTTCCAAAATTCACCATGTGTCTTGAAACAGCAGTCTTGTAGCTAGGATGTCCTAAAGCAATGTTGACTCTAACATATTTCAGCACACAGGCATACTCCCCATTTCAGCTTCTTTTCCCATTTCCTTGCATTGTTACAGCACATAAACAAGCAGGCTGCACTTATGGCAAGAGATAAGTAAGATGCAGAAAAATCTTTCTGCATCTTCCTGAGAGTTACAGAGTGGATGTTGTTACTCAAAAGGGAAGAGAGGACAATCATCCAAAACCAGCTATTCCTCCTTAAGTACCTCCACTCACTGCTGTCTCTAAACAAACCTGCTATTTCTCATTACTCCTAACATTTTCCTCAAAGTCATAAATTTTCAATAAAAGAAATAGATTCATAAATAGGTTTCAGCAACTTTTTGCGTTTCACACCATGAAAAAAAATCTCTGGAAAATGTGCTGCAACCATTTCCCTTGCTTTGCTCAGATTGATCATCCAGAAGTTCTCAAGATCTCACGCAGTATTTTCCATTTTATAGCTACTGCTCCCAGTGAAAATGTAATCTGCTTTCCATAGATCAGGAACTTTTCTTTGAAAGTTAGTAAGTATTATCTCTATTAAGCTAAGTAAATGTCAACAACAGAAGAATCAATAGCTTTGTGAGCTATTTTTACACGTCTAACTTCAGGCACACTGTGGAAGTAAAAAGAGCGGTGATCCATTTGTCTGAAAAATCAAACCTTTTAAATTTGACATCGAATAGCCTGAGTTTGGGGATCATTTTGAGTGTAAGCTCAACACTTTCAGGCATCTTCCATATCATTTGTGAAGAGTTTAAGTGTAAGTTTAGTAGAAAGGAGCTCCAGATTCTGCCACTTGATTTCTTAAGACTTGAGGAAACCAGTTCTTTAAACATTTTTTATATATACATATATATATATTTAACATTTAAAATGCATATCTGTCACTGTCCCTATCTTGAGGTGAGTGGTTTTAGTATTGCAGGAAAGGGAGGAAAGGGCAGCTTGGTATGCTCACACTCATCATCTCATCGCTACTGCTCATTTCTCTCTGCTCATTGCAGGGCCCTCACCAACCCTTCACTTTCCAGCTTCTTTCAGCAAACTGAAGAAAGCACTGTACATTTCACAATAAAGGCCAGCACACAAGCATTACCCCATGACAATTTCTAGCTCATTGTGGTTACATGCATCACTTTAGGGGTATGTTTATTTTTGGTACTGTTTACTTCTTCCCCTTAATATGATCGTTTAACAATGTCACATTTACCTGTGCAAAATATTGATTTGTTACACATGAACAGACTTTCAATTTGTTGCCTGCATCTTGAGACATGCAAGCAGATTCGTGAAAACACTTCTTATTTGGTCCTCATGAATTCTCCCCCATCTGAACGTTATTTTTATGCTTTTTCATGTTTGGCTTAAGTCATAGTATATTATGTTAAAAAAAATTTGGCTCCATTTCATAACACTGAAGCAGAAAGGCTCATAATAAATTGATTTATGATCTGTAAAAAGACCTTACAGAATGTTCAAGTCCTTGCCCTCATTTCAGTGTGCATATATGAGAGAATATATGCATGTATGTGCATTTTTAGGTACACGTATTTTGCATATATATGTATATGTTATTTTTACAGGTTGGCAATTTTCCAGTATCTGAAGGTTTCCAGCCATGGTATGGTTTAGATCCTTAGCTAAAATACAGTGATACCATGTATATCAACAGCACAGTCAGTAGAAACACACTTTGCAGTAAATGCCTCTTACCTCTGATAATATACAGATATTTCTTAGTTGAACTTATGTGCAGAACTACCTTTCTGAAAGAGGAACAAGGAGGGTGGGGAAGACCAGTAAAAGGAAAACTGCATGGTGTTCCATCTAAGCAAATCACTACAGATCTCTCTACTGATTCTCACAGGTTTCACTAATCTTTTTAGAGGAGAAAACAGTTGACGCATTTTTGTCAGGGTGAAATCAACAAAGCATTATTTTAAGGAAAGAGTATATACATATTTTTAAAACTTCTTGGTATGATGAGGAGTAGGACATTGGGGAATTAGAAGTGTCTGTTCTTTGTAAAATTCCTCTGGTTCCTACAGAGATCCCTTCTGCCTACAAAGGTTTACAAGAGAAAAAAAAATATAATGAATTGTCTCATAACTGCTTAGGCCTCAGAGACCATTTTTTGTAAATATGTCCTGATTCTTAGATAAGATACAATGTTTTCTTTTTTTTTTGCCTAGCACCAGAAGGACTTATTTCATGAAAAGTAAACCACAAATTTGACTAAAATTAAGTAGAAACAGTTAGGACTCAAGATATTTTACTTTTCCCCCAGATGCAGTGTTTAAGTTTAGTTGTAGAGGAGCTGAATGTTACTTTGTTTATCTGAAATTTTTGCTGCCGTGTGTTTATAAAATTATGGGAAAACTGGATGATAACTTTGTTTTTCACATATTTTGTGGGGAGATTTTAGAGCAGTGATACTGTTTTTCTAACATAAAGCTTTTTGTGCCTTTTATTTAAGCAAGTCCAGCCTTTATCCTTGCCTTTCTATACCTTCTCTTCTTCAGTTTTACCACTCTCCAAAACCTTTTAGCAGGTGGCTCAACCTATGTTCAGTTTTACATGTATGAATGCAAAAAGTTCAAGACATTACAGTAGCTGCTCATTTTTTTACAGCAAGCAGAGAATGGTTGAATATCTGTCCCAGATTACATTTCAATTATTTGAAGTAGATAAATCTGATACATTCCAACTATTACCAAAACTACACTGTAGAGATGGCTTTGGAATCCAAATCTCAACATTTATTATACTGTAATGCTCAGAACAGAATATAGAAAAATAAACTATTCCTGGGATAGTCAAAACATCTTAAGGTTCTAGGGATTTTAACCTGAATTTTGGAATAAACTTCATTTAGAAGTGCCATTTTGATTGGACTTAAAGGTAAAACAGCATCTAACTGTTATCAAATCTTTTCTCTTTCTGAATTAGGCCTCTACGTATGCTTATTTTTGACAGACATGAGTTTATAAGCCTGCAGTTGTAGGTAATTACAGTGCTCTTTTAGCAGATATTCTGTATTTATTTCATGCATTCCCAAGGAAGTATTGACAATCTGAAATGTAGAACCAGTTAAAGTTGATGAGGCAGAACTTACTTTCATTACCAAAGCTGGAGCTGAACTTGAAAGTCTGGCAGAGAGCTAACTAGGAGTTCACTGTTCCCCCGAGAAAGTTTGTGAGTGGCCATTAAAGGATGAAAGAGTAAGTACACAGGTTAAAAGTATTTTTTTCATACAGACAATCTACACATGTGCCTGCATTGGTACAACTACCCATGACTCATGGACAAGTGTATGTCCATGGAGTAACTTAAAAGCATGTAGAGCACAAAAGAGATTTTGAAAATATATTTCTGTTTAAAATAGTATTTGTTTCATTGTTCTGGTTCTTCATATCCTCTCCATAAATAATGAGAGATTTTTTTCCTAAAATCTGTGTGTACATTTGCCTCAGTCAACTATGACTAGGTTTGATGATGAGGACAACTGTACCAATCAACCTAAATCAGGGTCTGTCAGAGATAAGTCTGCTGGGTACTAAATTTGAAAAAGATTATACTCTGGCAATACAAACGTTCTAATAACAGCCTTGGCACAGCCACACACTCACATCATTAATTTAACTTGTCAGGCTCATCATGAAGAAAACTGCATGCATTTTATTTTAATTTAGTATACAGCCTATAGAAAGCAAGACCAATTCTACCTGAGTAGCAGACAAAACAATGGGGTAAAGCACAGTTGCACCATCAGTCACTTGGATTGAGATTGCAGCCCACACATTTCCCCACTCGCTGATTGCAAGGATAGGCAGTAAAAAGGATCCAACTTGCTATGACAGAAAAATCATGCAGGATTCTGCTCAAGCAATTGCATTTTCTCAGGATTAATGCTTAAGTAACAAGAAAGGGAGTTCAAGTCCTATTGAAATATGGATGTCCTACATACACGCTTCTGTGTGACTTCTGTAACCTATGCCCATGGACTCCACAGAGATCGTTTCAGTGGATAGATACACCTAGGTTTTATCCACTGATCATTTTCTGACAGCAATGTTATGAAGACTTCATACTAACCTCTAGGAACTATTTAAGCACTTAAACCAGGATTTATGTGCCCTAACTTGGGCATGCGTATATAGACATGGAAGCATGACATCTACAGGGTCCCATTATATAGACATGGATCAAAATAAGCACTTCTAGCACATCATTTCATGTTGATATACCTTTGCCCAAAGATGTCTCCCCACCACCCTACCATTTAAAATCTTCATTGCTGCAATACCTCTAAGAAGTATAGAAGCACATTCAGCAGCAGGGCAAAAAAATGCTGCAGGTAATGTTCACAAAGGTATTTAGACAACTGCTCTTAATCAGGTACCTAATTTCTTCTGAAATTCACCAACAGTTTGTGTTTGCATAAGGGTAAGCTGTAAACCATAATCATCTTGCAATACCTGGCTTTAGCAGGTTGCATGTGATCATATAAAAAATTTTTTGGCAGAGCAGGAAAGCAGCATGACTTTTGCAAATTTAGACCAACACTAAAGCTACCAAGTTAGCTGCCCTCTACATTATCTCTCAGCTTTGTCTAGTTGGTACTCCTTCCTTAGTGTTTATTCAGCTAGTTTTTATGTCTCTCTATCCCACTGGACTCAATGCTTAGGAGAAATTTCCTTATATATTATCCTTAACAAAATCGCTCCTACACCAAAGAAGTTGTTTGAAAAGAAGTATAGCTATCCTCAAAGAGGATTAGCAGAGCCTACTTAGAGCAAGTGACATTTAGGTAAATTTCAAAGCAGACTAATCTCAAAAATTAAATATATATATATATAAAAATATATAGCTTGTTCCATTTTAAGAGAGAAGCAGCTGATAAATGAATTGATCATTCCCAAACCTCACACTCATATCCCAATCAGCCTGCTACCTGCTCTGAGGAAAGAGCAGGGAATTGAAGAATAACTCATACCATAGTCTGCAGTTCTCTATGTTGCAAGATTGATAAGAGTTGCCTGTCAGATGAGAGAGCTATGGTTTAGAGCTGAATAGATGTGATATTTCAACAAACAAATATGTTCATCTTCTTACTGGAGCTTGTTAGCTCCAAAATGTGGTGTGCAGATACCTATGTGCCATCTGAAATGGCTGGTTTGCATCTGACTTGGCACACAGGTAAAACTTTCCTGCATTTACCAACATCAACCAGTAAACACCTTTCCATGGGCTAGTCACTTCCTTGTGTCAGTCCAACTGGCTGGTGCCCTGGAGAACCACAGGCATGTGAGGGGTCAGGTCCAATGGACCTGTTGCACTTCCCAAAACCTGAGGGGAAGAGAAGTCTCAGCTGTGCTTCCTGTTGCTTACACTGGGATTCATGAAGCCAGTAGCCCATGAGAGGGACAAAAAGATCTATCAAACTGTCTCATACTTCTATGTTACTAAGTGAAGATTTTGTTGCTCAGAAATAAAAACTAAGTTGCAGAGACTCTGTGTTAACAAAATGTGTACAGAGGCTTCAGGCATATCTACATAGAAAAGGTGAGAAACATTTGAACTCAAAATTTTATGAGGCATAAGCAGTTATTTGGAATCCAACTACTGGTTTAGTGACTGTTTATTGGTATATTTCCTGATCCCATATATTCAGAGAAAGCCATTTCCTGTTTTTCTAACAGGATTATCCATTCTGTCAGAAAATATGCCAAACAGCTGATTACCCTTTAAACCTGGATGGATGCTTTCCGTGTTCTGCAAGAATAACTCTTTGAAATTAGTTATAATGACATTATAAAAGCACACAGTGCTTTATAATTAAGTGCTAATAGGTAGCTACATGATTTGAAAAGGTTTAATAGATTTAATTAAACTACTTAAACATTTACATTGCTTTAATCAAGTCTTAGGAAACAAGCATAGTACCTGGCTTTAGGATTAATTTCAAAAACCTTTTATGAATTTAAATAGCCTTTAGGTTGAAAGCTATGAATTTGTTAGTAAGTGTAAAAGGTGAATGCTTGCACACCTTATTCCTTAGGAAATTAGTGTGGCTTCTTTAACAGATGTTTACAATAAATGAAGTAAGCTCCTGCCTGGCAGGACTTTTACAGAAACTGTCATGTATTGCACTTTTATGTTTAATTTATATGTTTAATTTTTTATTATTATTATTATCTACCACAATAGCATTTAACAACCAGGTCAGGTTATACTAGGTGCTGTTAAACAGCTGCACAATCAAACAAGATTCTCTGTTCCTGAGCCTGGGGACATAGCATTTGGCCATAAACCACATCTTCAGTGAACAACTGAAGAATAACTGGTTTCAGAAACTGGGCTATGACAGAGTAGGAATTTTGAAGAATTAACTGAAAAAAAGTGTAGTAAATTCAAAGTTAAAAAATAACTGAATATTCAGAATTCCTCATGATTCACTGAATTTGTCTTTAGGTAGAGACATGCAGTGTGTGTGGTCTTGGCAGGCTTTGATGTGTTTACCCGAGGGTTGCTGTTAGAAGAAGTATATGATAGAGAGGTTTCAAACACAAATTTAAAACCAATTATGTCAACTGAAAAGAAAAACTCTTTAAAATTAGATAATATAATAAAATATTTTATATGGATGAGCCAAGACATTTCTACCTGTCAGCTGCTTTGAAACTATGCTGTTTCTTATTAATAAGATAAGTGTATTTTGTACCACAGCGCTAAATTTAAACCAGGCATCACACAAGTTGTTATGCAAGCACCCCCGTTCAGCTTTTCCAGCAAATGTCAGCACTGACCCCACAACGCCCCATGCCTAGGGCCTCTCTATCACAGAGAATGCCAATTGTACTGAACTGTGGGAGCACTTGTACTGTGAAGAACAGAGGCTAAAACAAGACCCATCAAACTTATTTTCACTTGAGATCAAAGACAGAATGTGCGTTCAACTCTCCAGACATCAAAGACCAGCACAGAAGCCCACTGTGCCACTTCGACCTGAAATTATGCCCTTATTATGTACAGTGGAAAGTTTACAGCTTTTATCTCAAAATGCAATGCAAGAAATTCAGTTAGTTAAAAATAAAAGATCAGTGTAAATAATAATAACAGTGGTAGTCACCACTATCAACATCACCATCATCAGGACTTGATTGGTAAGAACACTGTTAATTAAAAGAATTGTTTCTAGTCTGCCAAGGTTTCATGTTAATTAGACTATGAATATGATTGAGTAGAAAGACCTTATCCACATACAATGAAATCAATATAATTTCCTTTCTAATAGAATTTGTTTACACTCTGACTTAAGCGTTTCATGGTTTTACTTTGTTTCATGAAGAAAGACATCAGAGCTGGCGTCTAGTTAAACCTATCTTACTACATTGGAGATCATTAGCCACTGCAGTTCTGTTTCCATACCCTTTGAAACCATCAGAAAGGCCACCTGCTGCTTCAGGAAAGTGGGGAAGCAGAAGGTTCCATTGATGTAGGTAAAGTTAATTCGTGTTGAACATTCACATGTTCTTATAGGTGGGCACATAGATAACAATCAGTGTGCAGACTTCACTAGTGCCAACAAGCCAGATGAGTGTTAGATCTGCAATGCTTTGATGTTCAGTAATGAAACAGAGAAGAGATTATATGGACAGATAGTTTCCCAAATTCCAGTAGGTAATAAAGGTAGCTTGTTATGTATGTATGTATTGTGACTAAACTTATGAAAGGTATGCCTAGACTAGATGGCAGGCACACAGGAGTTATGGACCCTTATAAATACATACAAAGGATCTGATCAGAGCAAGTTACTTCTTTCCAGTGAGCAACTTGAGCTTCCATCTGTGTAAACAAGGGTGTACAGGGGAGACAAGGTGTATAGCACATACTGGGGTCCAACAAGAGTGTGGTATGTGGAAGTGCTTCAAAACTCTCAGGCCTATGTCTAGTGACACAATTGTCTCTCCCATCTGCAAAAGCTTTTCACTTGTTAACTGTACAATAAAGTTTTGTGAAATATCAGCAAAATAAAACTAGTGTACCTGTAGCACTGTAACAACCCATAGTAGAAAACCCATACACGAACTGAAACTTTTAATTCCAGAAAAGCTGCAAAACAGAAGACATAGTAAGCACAAATACATTTACTCTCTTGATTATCATAAATCTGTGCTACAACATGTCAGCTTCTTTTCTGACATTGTAAGCTGATGGTGCAAGGGTCTACTTTATAGTTCACATCCACTCTTCTTGCCTTATATTCAACTGGCCAGTCAGTATTGATTGCTCTTGACTGACCACTCATCCATCACCCTGTACCCAGGTTTGAATCAAGGCCATAAATCAATGCCCTTAGCTCAGCTCCTGTTGAACAAGTGAACACACAGTACAGTGTGATAAACACTTGTAGCTAATAAAAGACGTACGACTAAACAAGCATAAAAATTCAATTGTCCTTTGACCCAATAGGAGTGTAGCTTCTCAAGCTGTGAGTGAGAAACATTTGCTATCACATGATGCCCACCCACATTTTATCTAGGCCCTGAACATATTTATATATTAAGAAAAAATTATTTGAGCGTTCTACTATGTAAATTTATAAATATAGAAGGAAACAGTATCTTTGATATATTCTAAAGTACTAGAATTTCAGAAAGAAATTATTCAACCTCAGTTTTGGCCTCAGGGTGTTTCTATTATTGTATTTTATTAAATTTTTATATTGCAATATACTTAGAAAACTAAATATTTATAAGAAGGTGCCAGTGAATAAGGACTCCACACAGAATTTCATTAAAAATCTTTGTGTTTTTCCTGTCCTATAAAAATAAATAACCTTTTCTTCAGCTGACCAAAACATAGTCATTTTGAGTAAGAGTACAATTCATCATCCATCAAAGTTGCTCTTTGACAATACCCTTTCATTCTCTGACATAAATCTGTATTCACTGCTTTTTGAATATTTCCACTCTTAAAAGCCTGTGAAATTAAAAACATGCACTGAAAATACTTTGGATGTTTCTTCCTAAATACATCTTAAAGAATAATGAGACTTAATTTCAAAATAGCTGTTTAATAACCACAGGGTTCCAAATATTCAGCCTGAAAATCTTGAGAAGTTTTAGAAGGTAAGGGCATAATTTCAGTGTGAGTAGAGTTGTGCAGTTTGAGCAGACCTATACTCCAGGTTGGACCACAGACTAGCTTGGCACTGTCACCATCAATTATGGCTCTCAAGACTGCAGCTAGTGTAGACCCCTCAGATATTCAAGACAAGATAAATGGAGCAACTGGGTTACCTGAGGAAAAGGGCAGCCTGTCAGATTCCTGTTGACACTGCTTTTGGGAGCAGCGGTAAGGAGCAGAAACTGATCTTACAGACAGTTGCCATGTAGCATGGTGGAAAGCAGTTTTAGGCAGTCACCACCAAGACGTATGACTCAGAAATAGAGCATAGAAAGGTTTACATGTATAAAACCTGTGTCTGCAGCTGACAGCAGGTAAGGCAGACTGAAGTTAGATAAATTGTACCAAAGTCAGCTGGACATACCAGCAAATAAATTCCCATCAGAGAATTGTTAAGTGACAGTAACACACAATATAGACAAGAGTGCCAGAACCTCAGCTAGAGTAAACAGTGGCACAACAACAGAGTAGCTGTTGTCATAGCACCTTTGGTAGCTGAAAACTCAAGATCCATGATGATTTGTAGTCAAAAAGCCATGGAATAGCTCCTTTTGAACACATTTATAAAGCGGGTGGAAAAATTCTTGGTGGTCATAATGACTGTACCTTCAACAAATGAAAGCAAAAGGTTATTTTAATCTCTCACTTTAATCCCTCACTCAGTTTTGCTTTCTAAGTAATATTGTCTTAAAATTTGTGCCAATAGAAGCCTTGCCAATATTTTCACAGAACGTTGATAGGTTTTGCCAATATTATATTAAGAAGGACATCTAAGAAACGCAAACATTTAGTAGACTTTTATGAAAAGTGATGTCTGTCCAGTATCTCATACCACTGGATAAAAAAGAAAACAAACTAAGAACTAGTCCTCTGGAATACATTTGTATCTCATATGACAAAAAGACACACTCTTTGTCCTGTCCTTATTATGAAACCCTAACAATCTACAAGACAACAATAAAGATACATGAATATATAGAAAAGAAGAAGCAAAGAAAAAAAAAATGGGTGATGATACTGAGCTCATGAGACTAGATTTCTCCAGATTTTCCTAAGTATTAATCACAACAAATAATTCTAAATAGGTAGATTGCTTCTTATATTTATAGCAAATTATATTTGGTTGAAAAAAAATAATAAAATAATAGAATCAGCTAGGCTGGAAGAGACCTTTAAGATCATCAAGTCCAACCATTATCCCAGGACTGCCAAGTCCACCACTAAACTGTGTAACAAAGAGCCTCATCTACATAGTTTTTGAATGCTTCCAGGAGCAGTGATCCCACCACTTCCCTTGGCAGCCTGTTCCAATACCTGACCATCCTTTTGCTGAAGAAATTTTTCCTAATATCCAGTCTAAACCTCCCCTGGTGTAGCTTGAGGCCATTACCTCTTGTGCCATCACTTGTTACTTGGGAGACCAGCCACATGGTAACTAGCTGATGAGAAGAGACACTGACAGAAAAAGCATGCATTTAGAAGCTCAGAATCAGTGAAGAAATAGCATGGGTTTCAATTAAGTGCCCTTCAATAGAAGACAGGCACTTTGTGTTTTGTGCAAGAAGAAGGAGAAACTACAAAATATGAAGGCATAAAATGTATTAGGAACCAAGCTCTGCATAACAGCACCATCTTAAATGATGTAAATTGAAAGTTTCAGAGCTGTGACAGTTAGGATTTGCTTCTACATGGATAAAAAGGAAAGATTAGTCCCAGAGATGGGACCTGTAGCTCTGGAAAAAGGTTGAGGTTGACACAATCCCCATCTTTCAGGCATCAGGCCCAGGGAGTACAGTGATGATACCATGGCAAAGATAACAAAGAATGTAAGTATCACTGAGAAGACAGAAAAAGAGTGAATTTAACTTGCAGTGGAGGACTAAACCTGTCAGCCATCGGTGTACAGATGACAGCTGGAGTTGCATTTGTAAAGAAGATCCACAGAGGGGAAAAGAGAACTAGGATATGGGATGAGTCCCATGAAACCAGAGAAACTTGGAAGGCATGCAGGATCCCCAGGGAAACAGCAGCAGCAAACGTTCTTTGCACTTATTGTAACTTGTGTTTGGAAATTCATACTTTTGTTTAAAGAAATGCCATTAAACACAGCTGAATAGAAATAAGCTCTATTATACAGGGACAGGAAGATGACTTCCAAGTTATAAAGGATGGCTTTTGTCAAATAAATTTGGTGCAGTATCTGTATCAGGCTATGAGCTACAAGGCAATCACTGCTGCCAAGTATTCGTGATATTTAATATTACACAGGTTCTTTTCTCTTGGGTTCTCATATCATGTCTTCTGGTGTCTCACTGTCTCTTAAGTATATTTGTACTTTTTTTCACTAAATTTAATAAAGCACAGTAACACTTTCAACAAAGTTTAGACAAAGACTGTATAACTCCCTTAAATTGAGTATGTTATTTCAAGAACTCTACAATAGAAAGTAATACAGAATTTATACTCATGTCTGTGAAGGTAAACAGAGAATTATAAGACATGGTCAAGAAACGTCTATAAAAATTGATAACAGTTCTAGAAACTATACTAGCTTTATCCTTCCTTTAATTCCAGGATATTTCCATAGGATTTTATTTTTTCTGTGGTGCCATTTCTCCATCTATACTTCATAGAATCATAGAATGGTTTGTGTTGGAAGGAACCATAAATATCATCTTCCACCTATTTGCAAAACAGACTATGCTATGTATGGGAATCTGAGTACATTGTAATTCCTCTATTGAGATCTCACAGTCAATTGACCTAGAATGAAAATTTCAGTTTGCACTGACAAATCTAGAAATATAGCACATCCACAATCACTATCAAATACTGTAATCATTTATTATTTATTTAACGCACCTTTAACTGGTAGTGACATTTAAACCACCAGATTTACAGCATCTCAAACTGGAGAAAGTTAGGATAATCATGTATAGGTTGCCCTCTACTGTTTAAGATTGTCAAGACAAGGCATGTTTTTACAGGACTACAAACCAGAGTTTGGGTGAGGAAGGTTGTTCTGGGACTAGAATAAAAAAATAAAGGCTTGCACAGAGGATTTGTATCTTTATTAAAAAATCCATTCATTTTAAAAGGTAACATCAGAGAAACTATCCGAAAAGGAGTTCATGAAAGAGCAAATGTAGAAAGTTCAGTAATGTAACTTGATTTCTGTGAGACTGTAAAACTCTTACTTTTCCTGGAGAGCCACCAACTATAGGAACAAATCCTGCAGTTGTAACACAATTTCCCATTCAAATCAATACCACAAATCTAATTCTTAGAAGTTTGATCACTCAGTTGAAGTTTCTGGTTTAGAGATTTTGACTTTTTTTACATCTGCTTTGCAGAGGTACTATTTTTCAGTATCATATGTATCAATTTGGAAAATCCAGGGGCTGTGATACTCAAATAATTGAGCTAAACTGGATCCAGGTGCTTCCTGAGCCTCAGCAAAGTTCAATGCTAATGCACTTGAAGGATGGCCCTGGAATGACAAGCCTTTCAAGAAATCAAGGTAAAGATTTGCTGGACAGTGAAGAAGCCCTCCATTCTAGACAAATAAAATCATGGCTTTCCTAACAAAATTATCATGTCCAACCCTTATATAGGGTTTTCTTCACTAGCTTGTCTCAAAACAGGACAAAAACCAGCTATAGCATCAAAGTAGATACCCACACTCCAGTTTGACTTTGAGAAAGAAAGTGTACAATAGCAACCCAAGGGAGCCTCACAGAGTTTTTTTGCTTGCTTGCTAAGTCAGCTATCTTT
The DNA here is from genome assembly GCA_002631895.1 of Agapornis roseicollis. Classification (NCBI taxonomy): domain Eukaryota; kingdom Metazoa; phylum Chordata; class Aves; order Psittaciformes; family Psittacidae; genus Agapornis; species Agapornis roseicollis. The sequence goes on from NDXB01022415.1 coordinate 241,092, forward strand.
AACAGTGCAACAAGGGCAAATCAAATTTATTTGGTCCAGAATGAAAAGAGGCTGGATGTGCTTGATTTAACTGGAGCAGAAGGGTAAGTAGGTTTGTAGCTTGCCAGCGGCTGTCAGGAATGGGGTAGGCCCAGTTGTTGGCCCAGTATAGTGACTGTGGACCTTTACAACATGCTTTTGCTCTGGACAGGTGAAGAAGGTTCCAAGTAAAGGAGGTTTCTTGCTCAGCGGTGCTCACAGGAAAATGCAATGGTATTTGTTTTGAGTGCTTTATATGGACATGCTGATCTGCTGATTATGCTGTTTGTTTCTTCATGAACGTACAAAACAATCAAATTTTTTGTCTAAAGAGAGAAGGTAACAAGAGAGGATATAGTGTCCATTGGAAATGGAGGAGTAATGGGAAAAAACTTTGGTAATTTGGGGTGATTCGATTCTGCTGGATGGAACCCTTAAAGGGAGCACATTTGTTTAAAAGAGTTTAAGCATATGAGGGCTGCTATGAAAAAATCAAATTATAGCCACATGGCATCACTATGGAGTATGGCAGGGGTGGGGGGAGGAGGGTTGGTGGGGACTTGAATGCCTTTCCTGTGCATTTTCTTCATCAAATCCATCTAGGTTTCTTACACAGCTCTGTATTTGTTCTTCATGCCCTTTGGATAGCTTTATTACTCCAAATTATAGCTGTATCTTGTGACCTTAACTTGAGCTTAGCATAGTTTTTGTCAAGGATTGTTTATATTTAGAGTCATTACCAATTAACTTCAACATAACACTGAATTCACATAATAAATTCAAGAAAATACAGTGTGTAGGGAACTCTCATTGCCTTTAGGGACAAGATTTTCTGCCTCTAAGAAAACACTCTGAACTGACCCAGATATGCAAGAACAATACTCACTGACTACACAGAACAGGTTCTGGGGTCCTTTGATCTTAACCTACCCCTTTCTTTTCTAAACATCTTCAAAGGGTTGACTTTCTGAAAAGAAGTTCACTCATCCTTATTTGCAGACTGAACAGGAACGGCATGTGGAAGCTCTTTTTATTTTATTGTTTGATTTATTTAAAATCAAATGTAAAAGGTCTGACATATGTGACACTTGGATCCAGGACTCATCAACACACAGCTCAGCTATGTATCACAGAAAATGCAGGGGAGTAAATAGCTACACACAAGGATTATTTAAGTCAGTGCAAAAGTGAATGTTTTTACCATTTACACACTAATCTAATGATACAGAATTTCAACATGTTTAAATCCTGTCTGAAGTGTCCCTGTCACTTACAAAAATATGAAATACAGACAGACCTTGGAATATAGAAGTGTTCTTGTTCATTAGAAATGGCAGTTCTCTGATATTTTTGTTCAGACTATTTGATGAACTGAAGGAAAATTGTAAGTAAGTGTCCTCTCTAGTATTATTTATAGACTGACTGATTCAGATCTCTCAAACAACATTGTGTTTATTATTTCATAGAATCATAGAATGGTTAGGGTTGGAAAGGACCTTATTAAGTCTAATGAGTAGATAAGAAAACAATTATTTAGACCATTTCCCCAAAACTGACAGAGTAGAAATCAGTAGCAAGACTAAAGTATGATGCAGGATCATTACTTTATGTACTTCTTTAAAATAGTTCAAAGCAGATGTGGTCATATTTTTATGGTGTAAGGCAGTTCAGAGACTATCTCATGAATACTTAAGAGTGCATCTATTTCTGTCACACCAGAATCCTAGTCATTATTTCAACTGACCCTCTATATTTCAATTCCTTTATCAATAGGAAGACATGCAGTTCTCCATCTTCCAAGGTGATGACAGAAGAAACTAGCTTTGAAATGTGCCTCAGAGATATTAAAAAAAAGATTATAGCTGTCTAACTATGCTACTTTTTTGATTCTCAGAAAGGTAAATAAAACAAACATCATGACAATGGCAACTCTCAGAAGTAAGTTTGTGGACGTTCAAGTTTCATATGAGAGCAAATCCCACTGATTTGTGAAGTTTCTAAATATAGGGACTTCTGAAATAGGACTTAATTACCTAAATACAGAATAAAGTGCATGTCCTTATCATCTGTCTAATAGTTGTGGCACCACGTCTGGAGTACTGCGTCTGGTTTGAAGCTCATCAGTACAAGAATGATGCTGACACATTGAAGCATATTCTTTGAGGACCACTAAGCCAATGGGCCAGAGAACATGATGTGTGAGAAGAGGCTGAGTGAACCGGGCCTGTTAAGCCTTGAGAAGATTAAGGGAAGATCTTAGAGTTGTCTACAGCTACATGATTAGAGGACGGATACAATTAAAACAGAACGAGACTCTTGCAAATACACAGTCATAGAAAGAAAGGCAAGAGACACAAATTAGGAACATGGAAAATTCTGATTAGAAATTAGAAATCTTGCTTTTTCCATTAAATATTGGAACAGGTCACCCAGAGAGGCTGTAGAATCTCCATCCTTGGAGATATTCCACATACTACCCTGAGCAAGCTGGTTTAAGTAGGCCTGCTTTGGATGATCTCTGGAGGTCACTTCCTACATAAATTGTGTGACTGTGTTTGTCAGTGAGTGATGTTGTTTACCCACTAATGTCACTGTCTGAGAACCTGGGCATATTGTGGATTTGAATCCTAACAGGCTGGGAAAGTATATTGATTGTAAGACTCCTACTTTCTGGCAAGAGCTCTAACTGCTTTAGTATTACACAGAAGTCAGAAAATACATCCTCTACTGTCTGTTCTTCAATAAATTAAACTCTACTGTCTTCTGTCAAAGAACAGATATATAATCACATTCTGGCTCCTAAATAAAAGAAAATGCCTGTCTATAGCCATTATAAAAATGCAAGTGCTATCAACCAATGGTTCCTCAAAACTCAAGGTTTCTTAGCCATCTTTTAAAAGATCTGAACTTCATCTACTACAATTTGCCCTCTTTGCCTTAGAGAGGTATTATGGACAGAATGTAGAACTTGTCATAGTGTTTAATTACTAACAAGGCTTCTGCTATGTTTCTTTTTTCATGTCAAAGAGTACCCTCTCAGACAACATGAGAAAACAGTTTGGGGATGGCAAAGAGTATAGGAAAAAGAACATTTAGCTGTAAGGACATAATCTGTGCCATGACAAATTCCCTAATGTCCCATTTTAATTAAATTCACTGCTTCAAACAAGCATTCTAACTCTTAGGCTTTTGGCTCCTTTCTTGGATATAGCTTGTAGTCATCCAAATTACTTACCCATAGAAAAAGCAGAGAAATTACTTTCCAAACTCTACCTAAGTGTTTACCCATCTCTCTCCTTTACTCTAGAAAGCAGAACTTAGAAGAAACTAGTCAAACTCTCTGAGAATGCCATCCCAATGCAAAATGCCACAGCAACCTAGTTACAGCATACAACCATCAGAAAGGTCCTAGTGCAACACCCTCTACAGACAGCAGAGAAATTTCTACATTGCTAGACACTGGATTAAGTTCAAAAAAAGTAAGAGAAGATGCAAACTAACTATATATATTGGAATTCAAGAAATATAATTCAGGACTAAAATAAGCAGTGATAATACTAGAAGCACACATCTAGATAGGAAGCTTGTCAAAGGCACATGAGTAGAAATTCCTGAACAAAACTTTAGTTGAGAGCCAAAGAATGTGGATTTATTTCACTAATGATGACAAGTTCAAGGCATCTACAGAAAAATAAGATGAGTGCTGAAAGATGAACTGACACGAGCTGTGCACTTTGTCGGAGGAGTGCAAATACTGTTCTTAAAGGAGGATAGAATCATTCAGAGCACAAAATTATTATAGACAGAACAATAACTGTTATAATGAAATGATGTACAACAGGTCAGAAGCATACAAAAGCTCTTTCTTTCAGGGGGATACTTGAAGGCTCTTTCTAGTTTAGAACTGATAATAAAATTTTCTATATTGAGAAGCAGCTGAGATTCCCAAGCACAGTGTTGCTATGCATTTTATCAGTTCCTTCACCATCGAAGAGGGCAATGCTGCAGATAGATAGAAAAAGTTCCCTTTGCACAGGTTTATTTTCAACTTGACTTAACAATTCAGCAGTATCTCACTCACTGTATATAAATAGTGTTCATCTTTCTGTATTTACAAACTAAATTAGTTAAATTCCAATTGGAAGCATAAGAAATTCCACAACTTCAAGATAAAAGTAAGCACTATTATGCACTAAATGTCCATTTATAAACTGCTGGATGGCCTCAGCTTTCCATCTGGCCTTCCAAACACAGGCCTGATATGGGACATTTTGACACAGAGACAAGAAAAATTCATATCATGAAGGGAGCAGGAAAGAGTTCTACTTGTCAACAAGAGCTTTGGTTTTTACTTTGCAGATAAAAATGTAGCTATATCTGGAAATGCTCTTTAGTTCTAAATGTACTTGTGTAGCTATAAGGAATTAAAGTCATTAAAGAACTCTGTAAACCAAAACTACCAGGGAGTAAGTAAATTGACCGAATGAAGACCTAGTTCTTACAGGCATGTTACATTGGCTTAGTGAAATGAGATCTTAAAAGGCAACTTTAGCACTACCATTTTGTTTTAAGAATGGTTTCTTTCACTTTAGGTTTAGGTCACACTTAACCCTAAGTGATTTCTCTTGGAGGAATGCTTTTCCAAATTTACAAAAAAAGCCAAAACGAACCAAAACAAAAACATACATATGCATCTTCCAGTTTGCTATAGTTTTGGTTTTATGCAGAATGCCTACAAAACATGACTTCTCTTACCATTTCCACTCAGCGACAGCCATTTACACACATTAACTTAAGATTTTTATGTTAAAACTTGCACCACGCATATTTACAGATATCCAGGATAAAAAGCAATCTAAACCTAAGAGAAACTATCGAACCAGTACCTTGCCTTTGATATATTTGAACACTGAATTATGAAAAAAAAAAAAAAAATCTTAATCAGCTTGAATATTCCAGTCTTTTACTGTTTAGACTAGAGAGGGTACAAGGATGAAAGACATGTAATATGCTCATGGAGTCTATGAAATCTTGAATCATGCCAGATCTGTAACACTACATTTCATTTCATATTCTTAATCTCATTTGCATACAATGGAGGAATATAGAGCTATATATATGCACAGAGAAAACAAAATAGTTTTGCACAGCCAGCCATCCTGATGAAGTAGGTTCACATGCTTATCTTATAAACTGAAAGCTTGTCTAGATTAAATCTCTAAATGTTAAATTTAACCCCACAGAGGGATATTCAAAATCTCAGTAGGACAAAGGAATTTTGTGCATAGGAGTGTATACATTAAAGGTGTTTTGTAGACAAGACATAAATCCAAGCTTAAGTTTAGAATGATTTATAGCCCTTCATAACTAAAGCCCATTTACCTGAAAGCACCATAGTAGCAGCCCACTTCATGGAAGTGTACTCCTGTTATTAGTAACAGGCAAATATGGTACTCAACAGCAACTAGCAAGATAAAAGGGTTCAGGAAATGGCATCAGCTGAGAAGGTGTAAGTAGGATGAAATCCTCACGTGGGATAGTCCTATTGAGATAGACTGAAGTATCTGATAGTCTGATCTTTTTTCTTTCATTTCCATTCATTGAACAATGTTGTCCATTCTGTTGTGTTGGATGACAATAAACTTATTTCTGAATTTTAGACTAGTGTAATAAGAAGTACAAGGAAAACGAGCATTAGAAATGTCTTCTTTCATTATCAGACACAAGTTTTGAGACTAAGAGGAGAACATACACATTAAATTGATGTAGAAAAATGCCAGGTTAAAAAAGTATTCAGTAGCATATTTATTGAGAAACAAACAATAATTAAATTAGTAAAAATTATAACCTTAAATCTCATGTACTCTACTATCTTAAAAATAAATAAACACATGTTAAAACCAATTTACAAATGGAAGCTGGGGCTCTTAAATCGTCCCTTGCTGAGAAAAGGGAAGCAGAATATTTTTAAAAACCCATGGAATATTGAAAAATTAAAGCCAGAGAAAAAAAACAGTGTGTTTAATGAAATCGTAAGAGACACAGACATGTGCTACTTATGCTTACTCAGGAAAAAAATAAAATACAACATTAATGGTTTTGTTTACATAAGCAAACACTTAGTGGAATGAGACAGCTTGGAAGAATATATAGAATATACTTAGAAGCTTCACTAATATGTTTATACTTTGTGTTTCTTTAATTGAATTCTTATTTTTTTTCCAATTCTGGAGCCTTACCTCACCTTTAAAAATATTGTATCTAGATGGTAAAGTAATATGAATAAATTGCTTTGGTGCAGTGATGGAAACATCAGCAATATACAATGATGACTCATAGGATTAACTTCCTAAGCAGCTGTTTGTAAAACATGTTTAAGTCTTTGGAAGAACTACTGGAGAAATACAAAATATTATTATTAGAAGATGTTACAACAGATGTTTCCCAACAATATGCCAGAAAAGGAAAAAAACTTAAATTATTTTATAAAGAACCTTTGGTGTTTCAACAGTCTTTGAAGTACAGAATAACATTTTCTAAGAGTGGTGATTTATAGGCATACTGTTTTGTTTGGATTTTTCTGTAAATCATGTGGTGTTTTTTTCTCCTCTTATAATGTGACAGCTTAACTCCTCTCTTATGTCAGAACAAAATGAAAAAAAAAATCCATAAACAAAGAAAACTCTCTTAGGACTTGTAATTCATAAAGTGTACTTTGTCATGATGCATATCAGAAGAAAGCTGTAGGCAATTTCACACTTCCTTTCCGTTTCAAAGCCTGGTGACTGGAATTTTATGACTTCATCAGAAGGATCTTGCATCTAGTTTACACTAAACTTATTAAACATTGGAATGTGTTTACTCTTGATCTGTAACTGAATACGATACACTTACATTACACAAAAATTGTCCTAGAAATCATGATGTGGTCCTGCATTGGGCAGGGGTACAACCAGGACAATTAACTGTTCAGTGGCTGAATAAGTTTGGGAGCCAGTCCTTCTGACACCTCTGAGTCTAGAAGCAGAGGATAAGAAGCAGGATAAGTTTTCTGAAATGGACACAGGTATCTCTGTAACACACTGCACCATGCACTCTGGACATGCCTATAGCTCCTAAATCAAATTCATTCTTCTTGAGTGTTTCCCCTGTTGGTGAACCATAATATGCTATAGCAGCACTAGAACTAAATGGCTTTTTAGTAGCATAGTGTTCCTCATGCCAATAAGAATAATCATTTGTCTCATACAGAAAATACAGGAAAAGTGCTCCAAAAAGATCACCTGTTCTTAATACTTATATTTTTTAATAAGTACTTTGACTTTTTTTATTATTATTAAAATTGCTTTAACTGTTGAAAATCCCCATGATATTTTTTTATTCACAACACTAACCGATTCTTAGAATTAAACTTTTAAATAAACTTAGGGCTGGGCTGCTTCTCAAAATTGTCATATTTTGTCCCCGAACAAGACATGTATTCACAGAGCTCTCATTAACAAGGTCTGAGTTGAACATATGCAGTGAATTATATAATAAATGCACCGTTTACCAAAATTAGTAAAATCTGTGGTAAATCTCATGTCTTTTCCATCCCCAGTTCCCTTAATTTGTAAAAGAGAAAAATACAGATGAACTGAGCAAAATATTTGTTTTCATGAGTAACATAAAACAGCTTAACCATATCTTTACAGAATTACTTGAGCATTTTCTCAGACTTTACAGTATTTTTCTTAAAATGGTTGAAGATAGTACGGTATCTTGAACTGAACAGGTCCTTGCATTGCTCCTGGAAGTATGGACAAGCAATTTGTGCTGCAAAATTACCAGAGTATTTTGCATTTGGATTCTTTCTGTCAAGCAGAAATCATGAGTCCTGACAAGCAATGATAAACAAAACCTCGGTCTGCTGCTCAGTAAACCAAAGAAAGAGCACAATTCTTTTAATGACTTAGTAGTAGGTCAGTTGAGATCATAATATTAATACCTGTCAGTAGCTAATTAAATGAATAGCAATACAGAAAAGCCTGAAGATCTGTATTTGCTGAAAGGTTCACATACCTGTACAAACCTAATCCTATTTAGGCAGGCATTCACAAAACCACTACTTATTCAGAAGTTGGGAAGCTGTGAGAGGGAAAGTCTCTAAGTGGAGGAAAAAGTCTCTAAGTGTATTTCATGCTCATGCACTGTTCTGAATTCAGAATACACTAATCTGGAAAATATGTCTAGAAACCCAAATGGCTGACTACATTCATGTGTGTCTGTCTCTCTGAGAAAGTTCATTGACATCAAGGAGAAATATAAGAAGACTAGAATGTGTTTAGATGCAATACTGTTCAACATCTAGTGTAAGTTGTAAGGGTGCACCAGTACAGGCCTGAAAAGGGTTGACTTAACTTTCTTAAGATCTGTAAAGAACACTGAACAAAACTGTAACTGGGAGATCCCAAGCTAACTGCTGAAAGCCTTAACCCTGAAAACGAAATGCTGAAATCCTTTTTGGTGATCTTATGAGCAATCATAAAACTGTTGCTGTAGTTTACATTCTTAAATTCTACTTCTTTAAAGGGTCGTTTAAAATATGCACATGATGAAATGTACCACTAATAGAGATCTCCTGTGTCAGTCTAAAATTCATTCTAAATTGTACTCTTTCCCTTCTCTGGGCTTTCCCTCCAAAATGTGTGTTTCTTACAATTCTCTATGTTGCTTTAAATGAGTCAAGTATATGTGCATATTCCTGTTTGATCTGTACATCTGGGATTTCTTTAATCACTAATTTTCCCATTAGGCCATGTGGAGAAATTATAGCCTTTTTCACAGAACTTTGCATCAAAAAGAATGCATGCATTTGCTTGATGAAGGGAATTAAAAGTCTAGGACATTGGAGTTAACTGCATGGGCTGGTTACTTGAGGCTTAACAGTTCTTGTTATTCACAGCTGTCAGTATTGCACGTAAGTGTTAGATTCCCTGTTGTCTCTCAATTCTTAGTACTTTTTGTAAGATTTAAACTGCTTGAAGAATTATGTAAGACATGCATCTGGTAATCAACAATCTACCATTAAAGCAGTTTTAAAATGTGCTGGATATTCTAATCCTTTCTACTTGTATAAAAAAAAAATTGTCTTCTTATTTTCCCCTAAGAGTTTAAAACTTTAAGAAAAGAAGAGGCAGATTCATTTCTTCATTAGAAGTTTCTATGAACTTTAGTAGTTAATCTGAGGTTGGAATAATTTGGCCAACTATTAGCTGGTGCATAGGGAGTGAGGAAACTGCCCAAATGACTCTCAAAAAACTGCTGCTTTGAAATATCACCCATTCCCTAGAACATCAGCATCTCTTTCCAAAGAAAGAATGGCAAAAGGAAAGGTGGAGTGTCCTGCATATGGAGGAGAGACCAGGGCATAATGGATTTTTTTCTCACATTTTTTTCTCATTTTATCGCATTTTTTTCTCACAGTATCAGTTTGAGGACAAAAGGGAAACCACAGCGATTCCAACCAGCATTCATCAGCAGGCGCCCTTCTTCAAATTGTCAGACTTCATCCTGGGATGAATTAGTGGGTGGGTGGATGGATGGATGGATGGATGGATGGATGGATGGATGGATGGATTTTTTCAACTGAAGTCTGTAATAGAAACATCAAAAAGCTCTAATTCCTTGGTAAGCAAAGATGAGAAGTGACAGCAGCTTGATATAACTTGCTCTGTTGTCTGGTATAAAATTCTGACAATGAATTTGAATTGCAGGATAATAAGGTTTGGAACAATATATTCTTTTCCAGTGTTCTATATGATGCTCTCAAAGAATAATAGCTTTTTCTTAAAAAAAAAAAAAATAACCCATGTAATGGGAAAGATTGCTGCATATTTTTCATCAGATTCATGTTTTGAATGCTTTACCTGCCAATGTTTGCAGAGTCTAAAAAGATAGTCTGAAACATGTGACTTTTCCCATTTGGATATTAGATCACTCGCAGAACTCAGGAAAGAAACCCCTTGTAGCAAAATAATTGCATATATTTATATTTTCCCCTAAAGCTAACAAGAAGAAATAGGAGAAAAAAGTGTGTAACTGTTCCTTTAACCACTCTGCAAAAATGTCAAATGCTTTTCATTTAGCATGTGACATTTCCAGCTTTTTCCACTGTTAAACAAATTACCTAAGAAAAAAGATTTTCTATGAGTAACATCTCATTAAAGTGAGTCCTTGAGAATTCCTGACTTTTATAAATGACAAAAAAAAGAAGGAGAAAGGAAGCAAATTACTATCGCTGCACACAATCCCAAGCTAAAAAAGCCAGACCCCAACAGACCAGCAAGAGATTTGAGCTGTGAAAGTCAGCATGTCAACAAGGACTCACAAAATCCATCATGTGGAGCTATCGGAGCACACTACTGGAAATGGGTCTTACATCACTTGTGCAAGAGCTATATTAAAACCCAGTATTGGCACTGGGGCTGGAACATTAGAAATGTCACTTTATTCCTTTGTTCATTTGGTCTCTGCTCCATCATCTCTGATCTCCAATTACATTATAAGTACAATATTGATCATGTGAAAATTAGTTTTTCTAACAAGTATTCCAATGTAAGTAAAGTAGCATTTCATACCTTGAAGGACTATTGAAGAGCACATCTTTTTGTTATTTTTATTTACTCCTATAAACACAAAAATTGGAGTCAGCTGTCAGTTTAGTTGAAATTAAAAGGGTAAATATTACTTTAATGTTACAAGTGAAACCAGATTACTTTTTAAGGAAAGAAAGAAGCAACAAGTTATGTGTTAAAGAGTTTGTAGATTTATTGGAAATATAAAAACCAAAATAGTTTAACACAACCACAGCTAAGATACAGTATATATTGTTTTATTTTTCATACAGCTAATTCTGACAGATACTAATTACCCCATCCCAAACCAGCACATGTATTTAATTATCACTTTGTCTCTAAAGCTGGTTTAAATACCAGTAATATAACACAATCTAAACCAATTTAAATAGATTTCATTAGTATTGAGAATTACACTTTTTCTTCATTTTGTGTTTAAAATACAATTTGACTGTTCTTACCATTTATTCTGAGATTGTCTTGCTTGTCTTGATTTTTCCCTCAAGAAAAGCCCAGCTTAGTATTGTTTTGTGAGACCAGGTGCACTATTAAACTGGAAACACAGTAAAATGCAAAGCTGATTGAAGTCAAAAACAAAATTAGACAAAACAAATGCAGTTTGTTTCAGCTGAGGTTGTGTAGGATGCTGCCTCCTCTACATATAACTATGTCATTGAGAAAATATTTGCAAGTAAAATCTGGTAGCAATAGACTTCTCCAATGCTATCTGCATTCTAGAAATGCAGTAATCTTTCTAAAGTGCTTATCACCCTGCTGTTGACAAGGCCACGTCTGCAGGGAGATGAAGCAAGCACAATACTCAATGGTTTACAAACCTGTCAATGATTTCATTATGGTCAGTTTGAAGGAGAGAGTCCCAAACTGTAGGAGCATCCTATAATTCTGATGAGTAACAGGGAGCTGGGGATCTTTGCTTCCTTTCTCTTACAACATTTTAGCCTTTAATACAAAGAGTCTGCTGGACATCTACTCCAGTTACAGTCAGGTTGCATTGCCCATTGCTGTCCTATGAAGTTTGTCTCCTGTATTCCTGACAGCAACAAAGGGATAAAGACCCTGTCTAACTCTTCTAATGGATGTCTCCCTGAAAGTTCAGTGCTCTGTGACTCTCACCTGCCTGTAACTAATGGAAAGGTATTACTTGAGAGTCCAACCTGTCTCTCATTTGTCCCAGCCACCCTTCTAGCAGAGCTAGGAAGCACTTGTCTTGTCAATCTATAAGAATAACAATATCATAAAGAGGGAAGGAATGGTCATATCTGTACTTTCTAATGGGAGATGGTTGAAGGGCTCTGTTGTGACTCCAATTCCTTGAAATAAGGAAGCTAGCCAGTGTATCTATAGACATTTGCTTGACATGAGACATGGACCAAGATGCATCTTCCATTTTTCAAAATGGTTCTTCCTGTGCTGAAAAGAGATGTTAACAATGTCCTCTAATTTTGCACTTTGGTGCAATTCATCAGCCAACTGCTTCTCTCTGAGAACGTCACATCCCATGAACTATGTGACTCTAAGAATTTCCAGGTTTGACCAGTGTCTTCTCGTTCAGGCTATACATAAGTTTGTCTCTGAAGTAGATGGTGTATTTGGAACACCTATTTTATCCTGACCTCTAAGAACTCCTGATCTGGATCCTGAATCTTAACATTTAAGTGTGCCATCCTTCTCTTGATAGTTGCCTGCTTAAAACAAGGTTGTCTCTCTTCTCTAATAGTTACTGGCCCCCTGCTCCCCACCTCTTTGGCTCTTCCACACCACTGCAGCAATTTCCACATCTCTGGAAAAATCCCTGGGTTTTCTGTGACTTTGGTAATAATCTCCTTGTCCAGCTGCTCTTAGACTTCTGATCTCCCTGGGTTCTGGCTTTTATTTCTGTCTCTGGCATGAGATGGAAGGAATTATATTCTCTCCTCAACTTTATATAAGATTTTGAAAGGGAAAATATGAAAGAAGCATTCTTAAACAAAGTTGTTTTTTTTTTATTGTCTGAAGCCAGCTTTTCCCTCCTCTCCCCAATAACTTTCTTATGTCCTTGACATTAAAAAAAAAGAGGGGACAGAAAGGAATTTTTAACTTTCCTCTGGCACTCTTCTACTACCTTAAGTACATTTATATGTGCTTGTCCAGACAAAAGGAAACAAATTTGGTCAGTATGAAGTAAAACTTCGACTTTCTTGCTATCTACTGATACATCATTGCATGTCACAATTATTGACAGATACTTAGAGCAGTCAAATCTGCCTGTTCTGGCCTAAGTTAAGAGAACAAATTTATCTAGTAAACACACACACACACACACACACACACACATATATATATATGTATATACACACATAAAACATGTGTCCCCTCTGGACTCACCCTGAGTTACTGCTATAAACAAACTGCAGGTTTTGGTACAAGTCAAGAGGGTAGAAAGCAAGGTAAAAGTGTCAATTTCAGCTTTCCATTGATAGCTCTCAGTGTCAGGCTGCCAAGAATAAACAGCACTTTAAAGAGAAAGGCAATCTTTTTTATTTTTACCTCTGTATTGGGCATTTGACTTTTGAAATGGAACTGAGATTTAAGTAAACAGGGGTATAAAATTATACAAAAGGAGTCCTTCATCCATCATTTACCATGGAGGTAATTTGTTTTCCTTTAATATAATAGTCTCATTAGATAGAACTAGGGTAGCTGGACTGCAGGTGAATCACAGATCTTAAGATAGATGGATCCTGAACAAGAAAAAAGGAAATATTATTAGTTTGGTACCATACATTTGTCCAGGAACCAGAGTAAGTTCCATCTTCTCTAGTGTGTTTTGTTTCCGTAGAAGAGAGATCAAGGTATAAAGCAGAATCAAGCAATGTGATATCACAATCCTGGGCTTCAAGAGAGCACACATTGGCCTTTTCGGGGATCTGCTTGGAGAAATCCCATTTGATACTGTCCTGGAGGGAAAAGCAGTCCAGGATAGCTGATTTTTTCAGGAATCACCTCTTCCAAGCTAATGGATCACCCTCATGCATAAGAAATCAAGCAAGGGCAGTTTATAGAAGTCCTGCATGAATGAACAAGAAGTTCCTGACAAAACTTGAACATAAAAGGAAATCATACAGGAGGTGGAAGCAAGAAGGTGGTGATACAGAAGGAATATAAAAACTGTCTGAGCATGCAGGGATGTAAAAGACAAATCCATCTGGACTTAAATCTTGTGAGATATGTGAAGACAATGAGAAAGGATTGGTAACTTGTGTTAAAGCCATGTAGCTAAACTGAAAACAGGTAAAGAAAGGAAGTTATGCTTAATTTATAAATCTTACATATATAAATTTATATATAAATATACCTAACTTTTTTTTATTTTTTTTTCCAAAAAATGCTGAGTTTAGCTGTAAGGGGGTTTTCCCACACAGTAATGCAGGCAAAAAAAAATTAACTGCAGTACTTTGAGGCATGACAAAGACACTTTCTTTGTCTTTGATAGTGAAATGTCTCATAATGGAACTACATATAATTATAGATTAAACAATGGGCAAGATTTGGAGAGGCTTATATTTTTCATTAGATTAATTTTATCCACAAAAAAAACCAATTTCCCTTCAAAATTTCGATATTCATTTATTTTAACTATCGCACCCATTATATTTGTGCATATAAATACCAAAGGCAACATCAGCAGGGCAGAAGTTGAGTGCATATGACAAAGCCATATCAGTACACTCAGAGAAGCTGTGACCATCCTATGTCAGATGAACCTTAACATGCCGGCTCCCATTTGTCTATAATATTAAGAGGAAGAAAAGTCAGAAAAGTCAAAGTTAAAACTGGGAATGGATACCCTGCTTGAATCCAATCTGAACCCAGATTAAAAAATGTATCAATCTACCTTCCAAAGAATATTAAACTCAGTTCAGCCTTTTAGGCTGGTTTTACTTTCCGAACAGAACAGAAAAGAACAGGGGACCCACGACCTTTTCGCATCCTCGCATAAAGATAACACCTGGATCCTAAGGGGTGAAAACCTGTCAGCCTATGATTCCGGCGGGAGCCGCGGTCAGAGCGATTGCGGCTTCTTGCCCTGCGTGGCTCCCGCGGCGGCAGCAGCAGCCGCAACCTTCCTCCGCGGCCTCGGGGCGGCACTCGCGCTCCGCGGCCGCCACCAAGAGAGCTCCCTGGATTTGAGGCTCTTTTATTCCTGCCCGTCAAGGGCACTTCCCATAAAATCTAATCCCGTTTTCTTAGAACTACCCATAGAAAACTAAAGGTGAGCTATGTGGTATCTATGCAATAACTCTGACGCTTGGCTCTGGCCAAGGTGTAAGTGCCAAGAGAACAGCAGCCCATAATAACTCAGTATTTCTAGTTCTGGGTGAGAATATTAAAAGAAACACACACACATATATTACTGTTTTGATTTTGTTCAGAGATAAATCTGAAGGCTCAGGCTCCTTTTTATTAAATATGCTCTTACTCTAATCCACAGGAAAAGAAAAAAATAGTATAAGGCATGAACGTGCAATTTGGAGGGGGGGTGGTGTGTGTGTGCTTGATTTCTTGGATAAAAGTCCTTAGATGAGGTGTCTTGGATTTTTTGTTCAGACAATAAACCAAAAATCTGTTCAGATTTCTTTGAGAACTTTTCCAGGTTTAGTGGATCTCACTTTTCCTTCACAGCTTTGTGTCAGAACAGTTTTGGAAGTGAGACACTTTTTTGTTACTAAAAGCTATGATAGCAAAATCTCTCACTTCTATCCAAGCTGCACACCACTTTTCTTCAGTCAAATAGTACCTAATTAGCCAGGTAATATTTAATATGAGGGAAGATGGAACTTTTCTTTATTTTGTGCATAAACTGAATCTGAATGAGAAAAAAAAATCCAAAGTCTAAACCACCTTTGGTATATTTAGCAGCTGTCTTTAAAATATCTTTTATAATGTGATGAACAAGGAAAGAAAAGTGTTCTGTACTTATCATTACTTGCATATGAAGTGCCTTTTCTGCTGTGAATTTAGGCAGAATTAAGCACTTTAAATTCTTTATTAATAGATAGATTTTCATAAAAATATCAACCTCACTGCCTCCAGCAGTGGTCAATTTTGATCAGTTGTTTTACATTCAGAAAGTGTTTATTTTGGTTCTTGCTCCCTTGAAAAGATCTTCTGAAGATTTGTGTGATGTGGGCTCTTTGTGAAATCTAATCTGTTAATCTTCTTACGCAAAACTGCTAAACTGTTAGCAAGAAGTCATGCATGAACATAATAGTTGTTAGATAATAAGGTTCTATGAAATCCTTCTGAATAGTGACAGACTGTTTGGAGATTACAGATGAGATGAAGATGATAAAGCAATTGATTCCTCTTGACTAAGCCTGAAAGACTAGAAACACCAGAACTAGTGTCTTCCTCCACAGTGCTGCTGGTCTTGATATATTGCTGTGGATGATAGCAAATCAGCACAGTGGGGCTTTGGGGCAACTGATCAGAAAAATGCATGATGAATGGGTATGTAGAAAAGCAGGGGAGTTAAATGGAAATGAACAGGACAGTACTATATCTAATAACATGGTATTTCAATGTAGAGCTGGCATTAGAGCCTGAAGTCTATATGGCATGGACACAAGCCGCAGACTTTGCTTTAGGTAACCTTGAAGATACTCCAGAAAAAGAAAAATTGGCAAGTTTTGTCCCTCAGCAAACACCAGTAAGTGCATGAAGCACAATGTGTAGAAGAATGTTTATCACTGTATCTTCCATCTATGCTTGAATAAAACCACGTGGCAGGCAGATAACAGGAGAGGCCCTGCCAAAAAAAGGACCCTCACTAGGATGCAACAGCAACCAAGCTGATGAGTCATATATGCCAATGTATACATGTCCTAGATCCTGATAATTTCACATTTAGGTGTGGGCCAGAAAACTGCCTGAAATTCTTTTGTTCCCTTGTCCAGTGTACAGTGTTGGCAAAATCTAAGTTTACTGTTACAATGACCATAAATATTAGCACATCACAGTTCTGCTGCTCTGTGATACCCAGTTTCCACAGGAAATTTAGGCAAGGCAGTGGAACATTTTCTCCCTTTGTGCAATGGTCAGAAAAACACTGGGGCTATTAATAGGTAATGATAATATTTTAATAAGAGATAATATGTTTCTAAATAAGAGACTTGTATGATAGATGGATACAACAGTATTTTTCATAGGGCTTGACACAAAGGAAGAGATCCCAAACAATCAAAAATACTGAGTGTTTTCTCTTCCTACATAAGCAGAGATGACTATGTGTAAGGAACATACTGTATGGAATATGCTTGCTCAGACTGGAAAATAATAGTAAAATGTTGAACTTTTCAAACTGTTCTTTCAGCAATAGAATACTATTGAATTAATACAATACTGGCAGGCAACTTCTTACTCTTGAAACAAGAGTGATAATTGAACAAAGTTATGGCAAAATTTAAGGTTAGAGGAAGTGAGGCACAGTCAGACAAAGATGTATGCAGCAAATCCTAGGAACTGATATGCTCAAAGCAGTCCTTTTCTCCATCTCTCTGAAGGCAAGAGAGGAGAATGCTATGGTGAGGACTGTTATTAAAAATGAATCATTTTCCATGTTTCTTGGAGGCATCATTTGACATTTGCAACAGAAAGGGCTCCAGCACAGCTCTTTTCTGCTACATTATGTGCATCATGCCCCAGTCCAGTCACAAGCTCCACCAAAATCCCTGGACAATTTGTGGCCTTCTGCAGGGATGGGGCTGAAGCGTCTGTTCCCTTTCCAGTTTTCTTTCAAGACTTGTCAGATGCTCTCTGGATAACAGTTCCCTTCTTCATACGGGCTGTAGCTCTGCCGTTGCTAAGGGAAATGATAAAAAGCCCAAGAACATGTTGGGCTGCTCTTAGTTTTCATGCTAAGAAGGATGAAAATGTTTCTGATCACGGTTCTGGAATGCTGTTGCCCTCCCTCTCCTCTGGGGTGGCTTCTCTTTCATGGGGCTTGTCCAGAAAGTTCTGGACAAACTAGAAAGAAACAAAGTGCTGCTATTCATTTGGCAACATATATTACAGGGATGGAGGGCAAACAACAGTCAGTCGAGCCCTCTAAGTGCTGCTTTGACTTCCAATTTACGCAAAAAAAAAAAAAAAAAAAAAAAAAGAGAAAAAAAGAAAAAAAAATTTTTTGTTTCTATTT
>NDXB01022416.1:0-26391 GCA_002631895.1 Agapornis roseicollis
CCCCCGCTCCTCCCCACTTCCCCATGGCCATTTCCTGGCCTCTGGCATCCCAGCCTTCTGATGCACCCACTTCAATGGATCTGGGGGCAGGGTAGAGCCCAGATTGATGGCTATAAGCTGGTTAGGGGAGCCTGGCCAGGGTGCAAAGGAAAGGAGTTTGCCTCCTGTGTATGGGTATCGCATAGGGTCATCCCATCTCATGTTGGATGGGAAGACCTAGTACCTGTGGTGTTGTGCTGGCAGCCAGGAATGGGGTATGGATTCAAACTTAAACAGGGGAAGTTTGGATTGCATATAAGGAGGAAGTTCTTTACTGTGAGGGTGGTGAGGCACTGGAACAGGTTGCCCAAAGAAGTGCTAAATGCTCCATCCCTGCCAGTGTCCAAGGCTGGGTTGGACAGAGCCTTGGGTGACATGGACTACTGTGAGGTGTCCCTGCCCATGACAGGGGGATTGGAACTGGATGATCTTAAGGTCGTTTCCAACCCAAACCATTCTGTGACTCTATGGGGGTGGGTGGTCATAGCAGGATCTGTGGGTAGCACTGGGTTGAGCTTTAGCAGGGTAACAGGCTCCCTGAATGCTGCGTGGGCCATTTGGGCATTCATAACAGGCTCAGGACAAGCGTCATTCCACTGGCAGTGTGTCAGACCGGGGTAAGGGGGTGGCAGTGGGTAAGTTCAAGGGGGTGCTCCTTGGTGGCACCAGGGGAGGTTCTGCCCACACATGGGACACCACATCCCTCTGCACCGCGCTTTATTGCTTTGCTCCTTGGTGGTTACAGGGCAGAAGACCCTATCAGTGCTAATGAGGGGCAACCTGCTGGTGAGCACAGCCTCGCCAATGCCATTGATGACCCTCATGGCCTCAGTGGCTCTGCTAGGGAGCCCTTGGCCAGGCATAAGCACCCATTCATGGCCCTGTGGAGGAGAAGGGAAGTGTCTGTGCTGGCAAAGGCGAGACAAGACTTGTTGGGGTTAAGAAGGGCCTGGCTAAAGGGATGACAAGATGTCTGCAGAGATGTCAAAATGGAGCCTGGCTTCTTGCTAGGCTTAGGCAGCTTGTGCTGGGATGCCCAGGCAGGAGAACCTTGTTGCTCAGAGGTTTGCTAAGCAGCAGTAGGGTTTTGGCACCATTCTTGGCCTCAGGCTTCTCCTCTGTGAAGTGGAATAGTTGTCCAGACCTTCTGTGGAGGTCTTCTCCATTATAAATGAGAAGCAGAGGGACTGTGCATTTTGGTGGTCCTTGTAAGGTGGTCTGTGTCTTGGAGGGAGATGGGAGCTTAGATCTGAATGGGATAAGCTGTACCATCAGCAGGAAAAGGACAACAAATCATGACCTGCATCCTCCCTGCTTGCCAGAGGGATGGTAAGCATCTCTTTCCCCATGTCCTGCTCAGAGGAAACCAATGGGGGTGTTGGGAGAGTCAGGAAAAGACCCTTTCTTTGGGTTTCCTCCCTCTGCATGGCCTGCCAGGGCATCTCCCCCCCTCCCAGCCTGAGAGGCTCCCCCTCAGTCTCAGTCCCCTCACCCTCATTGCTGTGCCCTGCAGCGGGGCTGCGGCAGGGAGCGGAGCCCGGGTGACGGCAGCCGCCTCTGCCGGGGAATGCAGAACAAATCTCTTCCAGATGGGACAGGGGCCACGTTCCGCTCCTTGCGGAGCCGACCCAGCGCTGCCTCCTGCTCCAAGCATCTCTACACTCCAGGACAGGATGGGCTCTGCTTCCAGGAAGGTGGCTGGAAATCCTCCCTGTTCAGCATGCCTCCCCATACCCTGTGGTCTTGTGGCCACCCCAGCTGGGCTGTGACTTCTGTCCTGCTGAAGCTGGCACTGAAACACTTTGGGGACCTCCAGGGTATGGGCGAGCTCCAATACCTGGTACCCATCCTGGCCTCTGGCTGCCTGGGTACAAGCAGAGGTGGTACAGCTCCTTGCACCCTCCCAATACCCCCTTCTTTCATATACAGCTGCCTGGAAAGTGAATCCATACAACTCTGCATGTGTCCCTCCCCTCCCAGCCTGTTTATGCACCTCAGCTGATGAATGAGAGTTGGCTGTGGGGCTGGATGGTGCTGTAGAGCCACTGTACCACCCATGGCTGCCCTGGGCAGGAGGTAATGCCTGGACCCCTCCCAGACTGGCGACCTCAATTTACCTTCAGTGGCTCCAACCTTTCATCCCATCAGCAACCCTTTGCCCCAGGCAGCAGTACCAGTCTCACTCTCACAGACAGACCGGCCATTGGGCTTATCAAGCGATCACACAAGTAGCCCCGCAGCTTTCCCGGCTGTAGGATTTGCTTTGATTCCCACAACATCAAAGACTGGGCTGCACAAATTGCATCGCCTCTTCTCATCCCTCCGGCATGGGGCTGAGGTCTTATAGGTGGCTGAGTACAATGTGGATGGAGACAGGGATGGAGGGATGCTGGGTCGGTCTGAGGTCTCTGCCCCACACTTCCAGGCGCTCAATCCTTCCTCCCACCTCACTCTGCACCCCTGCTGCTCACAGACCCTATGTCCAAAGGAGGCTTATACAGGAAACCCCACTGGAGAAGAACCCCCCCCTTTTTCCCATTCACTGGTGCCCAGGGAAAGCAGAGGGAAGGTGATGGGGCACCCCAGCTTGTGGACAGGGCGCTCGCCTCTGGGTTTCTATTCTCTGCCATTTCTGTTCCCTGCCTTCCCGTCTGCTCTCCCAGAGCCCCATCCCTGGAAATTTCCTGGGGAAGGAGGGCAGGCAGGGGGCTCAGTGGGACGGGGGTGCCTCACTCGGCACACAAGAAGCAGATATCCTGTTGCTGCCCAGGGTCTCCGGCTCATATTTCCTCATTAACTGGAAGCGCTGCTTGTTTGCGGGTGACTTCCAGATGTTTCCATTCTCCTCACAGTGGCTGTGAGGGCACATACCACATCGGTATGGGAATTGCTGCCGGCCATGGGGTGGGGGACAGACCCCTGCCATGATGGGGAGGGGGATCCATAGGGCTCCCTGCCTCACTATGCATCCTGATGTGGCCTCACCCAGCTCCCCATCAACCTGGTGCTGACAGGTCCCTCCTCCCAGCCCATTGCCCTTGGTGCTGCCTCCAGCCTGTGTCTGGCTGCCCTAGGGATGAGCTGGAGGCAGAGCCGGTTTTAGGATGAGCAAGCCTGGGGCAAGCCAGAGGTGTGAGACACTCATCAGTGTCCTGCTGAGAGCATCCCTGGCCTGATACCATAGTGGCTTTGTGGGCACTGGATCCCTCATGCCCCATAGTTTGTTCACTGCCATGATTTCTGCTCCAGCAGCACCCCCGGGGATGTGCATTCCCCACACTGTGCCCATAGCCTTTGTGATAATCAGGGAGAAGGATCAGACCAGTGCAGTTCCCAGTATCCCTGTGCTGCGTGCGCCAGGGTGGGTTGTGGTGAGCACCACCAGGCAGGCGACAGCATCAGGTTAGATGCACTCATGTTAGAAGGGGGTGGATCAGCCTCTGTAAAAGCCTATTTCCAATTCCCCCCTATTCCTCCAGCTCCCTTCCCCTGGAGCAGCAGGAGGCTGAAGGAATGGGATTGACCACATCCCGCCTGTGGGGAGAGGGGGAGGGGGTTTTCCCCCGGGAGCTGGGCTGGGAACTCAAAGCCTCCAGGCTTGCCAAAGCCCAGGAGGAGGTACGGATGAGTTCCCAGGCTTGCTGGAGGGCTGCCTCCTGCCCTCTGCCCATCTTCTCCTATCCTGAATGTTTTCATCCTCCTTCCTCCTCCCACCCTCCCCAGCTTCCTCCTGTTTGCTGTCTGGGGATGTGGGGTGCTATAGGGGTGTTGGGGGAGGAAGGATGGAGGGGCAGATCCTGGGACAGACCCTGCTCTGTGTTCTCTCCCTCCAACTTTCCCCCAGGCACAGATGAAGGGGGGTTTGGGACATGGCTGAGAGGGGAGGGAGGATGTTGCATAAACCAGAAGCAATCCAGGAACAGCTGCCTGCGGCCTGGAAACACCTCTGTGATTCCAGGCACTGGGAAAGGAGATGTAAATGTATACATATATATGCATATATTAATGCATGTATATTGCATCTCCTCAGAACAACCCCCCCAAAACGCCACTTGATTTTCTTGTTCCTTTTCCTAGATATTAAGGAGTTGCAGGGGGGACTGAAGGGGCTCAGGTATCCATTTGCTATTGGAGAAGCCATTCTGTGTGCCGGGGGACATTTGAGGGTCTGTTTACCCTCCCCCAAATATGCTCCTTTTGCAGGATAAGGAGGGGGAGTACATCTGCAGCAGGCTAAAGCCCATGCTTGCTGGAGGCAGCTGGGATGGATGCTGCTGGGGTGAGGAAAGGGGGAAGTGGTGAGGGTAGGAAGGATGCACAGGGGATAGGAGTGAGGAGCAGGCAACTGGGGGGCTCTGGGAGGAAAGAGCCTTTTGGAGATTTATTGCCTGAGGAGGTGGGGAAGGTGCTTTGGGGAAAGGAGGAGCTGGGGGGTTTCACGAGAAGGTCCCCTTGGTTGGCATGGCATGGGAGAGAGGACTGTCGAGGGAAGGGGGATGCACCCATGGTGCAGACAGGGAGTGGGATGTGGGGATGAGGAATGATGCAATGAGTGGAGAGAGGATGTGGGTATATAAAGAACAAGGGATGGGGATGAAGAGAGGTCATCCATGGCAGGAGAGAGAGTCCATGCACGAGGAACCTGTCCTGGCCAAAGGGAAGAGGTGAAAGCCAGGGGAGCACAAGGCCTGGATGACTCTTTTTATATCATAATGATTTTGCCTGTCCATCCAGCCTGTGTATTTTGGGCGCACGGAAGGAAGGGGGTGGGGATGCAGAGGCAGCTAAAAATAGGGGTGTCCCTGCCCATTCCCCCAAGGCGGGCATCCGTCTGCCTGCTGCCTGCGGGGCTGCTGCGGGATCTGGAGGAGGGGAGCAGGCCCAGCCTCCTCCCCAACTGCGTCTGGCTCTGCTTTTGTTTGTCTCGCAGCCCTACAGGGACAGGAAGAGGCCGCAGGGCCGGGGAACAATGGCTCATTCTCTGGGAGCCCGCGCCTGCCGAGCAGCGATAGGGGACGTGGGACAGTGGCCAGCAGGCGAGCAGGCCGCCTTGTGCTGCCGCCATGGGAGCTCGCCCCCCGAGGGGATGATGGGATGCACTGGTGGGATGCAGGGGGACCTTCCTCAGCACATCCCTCTAACCCGCATCCCAGTGATGAGGAGCCGCTGGGCATGGGCATGCTTTATGGAGGAGATGAGGGAGGCAATGCCAGCAACCCAAAGAGCGGTGGGAGCATGTCTCCAACCGGTGCTTGGGAAACCTGTTGTTTCACAGCTCTCCTTGAGCCTGTGAAACCCGCAGGCAGGGTGGCTGGAGCTGGCACTTCCTCGTGGGAATGTCCCTGGCTGCGGCTGGCAGGTAGCGTGCCTCAGCCCCAGCCATCACTGTGCTCACCCCGGCAGTGCCAGTAGTGCCGGCACTCCATGCTGGCGCACCCTGCTATCTGGGAGATGGCCAAGTGGCATGGATGGGTGTGCATGTGATAAATGCCTTTGTCCCACCACTTTCTTCTCCAGACCCTCCTTTTGCAGCAGTGTCTTTCCCAGATGTTAGATCTGACAGGCGGGTGCTGGAAACGCCTTGGGGAGAGTCTCCCCCCCCCAGCTCTCCAGACGTGGTAGGGGTGAGTGGAGGTGATGTTAGCACCTGAGGTAGGGGAGAGGTTAGGAGGTGTTTTGCAGGGGCTGAGCAAGGAGGAGATAGAAGAACCTCCCCATCTCCAGCCCCCTTTTTTTCAAGGTCTTGGATGCTCGGGGCTGAACGCTTGCCAGGGCTCCTCTTGTTTACGCAGCCAGAGAGCTGACACATCCAAGGTCTCTGCTGACTCCACTTTCCCACATGCTGCTGGCAGGCGCATTCCAGGGCAGAGTGGAGATCGGAGCAGAAGCATGCCAGAGGTTCTCATCCGGGATGCCATCCTCCCTCCCCCTTCTCCCCAGGCATCCGGCACCTCCGAAGAGCGGGCATCACAACTGGCCAGCATCTTGAGCTTCACATCTGGCCAGCATCCTGGACTTCTACAAGCCAGGGCTGGCATAGAGCCCAAGCACGGACCGGGACCCCAGGGGTGGGGATCTGCCTCTCAAGCTGAATGCCTTCAGCAAAGCTCAGTTCTCCCCCTTGCTCCCCTCCAGACATCTCAGTCCTGCTCCTTGTGCTGACCCATGGTGGATGTGCGGAGGGGCAGGGGATGCCTTGCTTTAGCTTAGTCCTCCCTTTGGGAAAGGGGTAACATGAGGAAGCAGCCCCAGCTTTTTTCATGTTAGGATGTGCACCTATTCCTGCAGCTGGGCTTCACTCACTGAAGGTTAACAGTGCTGTGCCGGGTGAGCTGGAGGGAAAACTGCACCCTTCTCTGCAGCCATGGGCTCTGGTCCCTCCTGCTGTGGCTGCCTTTGGTTTTAGGAGGGAAGGCCACACAAAATAAGCACCAGGAGATAACGAATGGTTTGGAGAGCAGGCAGCAGGGCTGGGGAGGGCGCGTGGCCCTCGCCCTCTCATTTCAGCCCCGGGCTCCCTATCCTAATGATGCTCCCACTGGCATCTTTGCCTCCTCCGACCTCGTGCTGCTGGCAGAGGACCACCGCAGCCTCTCCTCCCCGTGCCGGGCTGTCCCGCAGAGGCCCCTTTACGCGCAGCCCCGGCGTCTGGAAGAAGGGGCCTCGTCTCCCTCCTCGGCTGCCACAGGAAATGCGGAGCCTGGAGGTCAGGGGCCAGGCAGCAGCTCCTCCCGTGGGGGCCAAGCAGCCCAGCGCTGGGGCTTGCATCACTGCAGCGAGGAGGGGAGGGAGGCAGAGCCATGGAAGGGAGCGGGAGAGGGCCAGGCTTTTCCTGTTTATGTGACTACCAGACCCCCACGAAAGGGAAAGGACTTGGAGAGCTCGCCTGCTCTTGGGCAGGCTCCAGCTCACATCTGTCTGTGGCTCTCAGCCCTGGGATCGCATCCCTTGGGCAGGGCATGACTCCTTCCCAGGGGAAATGGGCATCCAGCAGCCGGAGGGGCTGGGGTTATGTTCCTGGGGCTTGTGAAGAGCTGGTCTAGCAGGGAGGCTGCAGCTGGCTTCCCGGGAAGTGAGGCACCGGTCCTGTACCTGAGGCTTTGATTCCTCCCGTGGTTGTCTCTGGCTTTGGCTGATGCTGGTCTCCTGTGGAATGGTCTGAAGGGTGAAGAGCCACTCAGGCCAAGACAAAGAGGTAACTGGGTATATATATTGGCAATGGGATTCAGGAATGGGGAGCTCTGGGAAGCCCAGGCATGGAGGAGTGACTAGGAGAAGGTTACAATCACACTACTTTCAGTCATAATGGCTCCAGCACAAATCCTGTGCAGCAGAAAGAAGCGCTGCAGGACCTCCCGTGTTATCTAAGGTCACATCCTGCAGGGCATCTGGTGTGGCCACGGTGGTATGTGGAGGAGGAAATGAAGTCCAAGATGTTGTGCTCTCGTCTTCACCTCTGGCATGCTCCGGTTAGGTCACATCTGTACCGAGTTTGTCATGTCTCAGCTTTGATTTGCAGTCCTTGGCCCATGTTGAACGTGGGTTGAGAGGTGCTCCGTGCAGACCCACCTCTGCCAGATGCCCTGGAGCACACCCCGTTAGGCAATGGGAGCAGAAGGGGGATGCTGCCCCTTTGCTGTCCTGCAGGAAAGCCTGGTCCTGGCTCAGTGCAGCAGCAATCTCTGCTCTGCTGTAGGATGAGAATAGCTGTGCTCAGTGTCAGTCAGCAGCAGAGGAGCATGAGTGTACTTTGGTGTGGAACTGGCACCTCCACAGTGGAAAGGCTTGGGAAGGACCGCAGCAGTCAGCAGCAAGGAGCCCTGGAAGGGCTGTGTGGTAGGAACAGGCACAGCCCTCGGCTCCCCACAGCCTTCCTTTTGCAAGAGCTCCAGCATAAGGCCACGCGGACCTAGAGCTTTTGGGCTTTGCCCGGCCACCTCCTTCCCCAAGCGGTTGCACGGTGGGGTGGTGCCACCCGATGGCTCTGGAGCAGTGTTACAGGTGCTGTTCTTTGCCCTCTTCAGAGACACTTCGCTTCTATCAGCACCAGCTCAGCCCTTTTCCTGCTCTGTGTCCTGGATAGGTTTGCTCTCCAGCCAAGAGGAAAAGGTCCTGGCCTTGTCCTGACGCAGCAAAGCCTCCCTCTCTTGCAGTTGCATTGCCCTCCCTATGGCAGTTAGATATTCCTGGGCCTGGAAAGTCACCAGGCTGGGGTTTGTTGCCCAAACCATTAATTGCAAGGCCAGGTGAACCAGGATCTGTTCTCTGACAGTTGCTGCTGGAGCTTTAACTGGTTGCATGCTGAAAAGCCAACATGCCTTCCTATGTACATTGCCAACCCATGTTCCCAAACATTCAACTATTATAGCAGAAGGGAGTTTTAGGGGACTTAATTATATAGTCTGTTGCTTTATGGAGCAAATTTGCTGGTAGGTCTGAAAGAGTGGCATCCTCATCCCCCAATCTGTGAACCCTGGCCCATTCTGTAATATAGCACATCCACTGATGATCCTGTAGTCCAGTGGGGCCTTCTTAAAGGACACAGCTCTCATCTAGGGAAACCTGACATCTCACAAGGCTGGAGGGGAGTCTGGAGCTCTGATGGAGGTGGAATATGAGTGATTCGTTTGCTCTGACGAGGTGGGTGTCCACATAGATGATAAAAGGGCTGGGAGGAGAGGATGGTGACTGAGGAAGCCTAGGGGAAGACATAGGTGAGGTGGAGAGAAGGTAATTGGTACACACAAGAGTGCAGAGGAGCTGTTGGCTGTTACAAAGCCATCTAGATGTGATTTCTGTTCTGCGCAGCCCCTTCTTTCCTGTCTGGCTTCTGATCCAGATTGATGACCCTGCTTATTTAACCCATTTGCCTTCCTCTGGCTGCAGGTCAGCTACTCGTTTTGTTCAGCCAGCCTTGGTCTGTGGCAGACCTCATTCACTGTGACAGACCTTGTGCCTTAGCGAGCAGAATCAGCACTCAGGGGAGGACAGACAGCCCATTTCCACCTGTTGCTAACAAGGCAGGTCTGGGACTGGTGAGAACACCTGAGTGACACTGAAACTACCAGGATGAAACATCCCGGGAGTGATGGGAGAACTCTGGGGTCCTGTAGGACCGCAGGCATGTAACAAGGTCTCAATTCAGAGTGGTTGCAGGATGCTAGTTGAGGACATTGTCATTCTCAAGCCCTTTTTTCCAGGATAGTGCTGAGGTGGCATTGTGATCGATGCTTTGGATGTTGGTTTACATACAAATCTACCCCAAAGTTACGTCCTGAGCGGTGGAAACCACCACCTACTCTATGTTTGTGTTCGTCCCAGGTTCAAAGGGGCTCTGTGCACCACAGCTAGTTGAGGTTGACGTGGTCACATTGACCTCTGGTGGCTGCAGCCTTAGCGTGCAAGGAAACCGCTAAGGAAAAGAGGGTGGCTTTGGAGAGCTGTTGCGGGCTGCAGATAAATTGCAGTTGGGTTTGTTCCTTCCCTGGGCTCCATCCATTGCCTTGCCTCTTGGACAGCCACTTCTTTTCTGCCCAAAAGCCAACTGTGAGGAAGGCTGAGGTAAAGCCAAGCATGAGTTTTCCAGGCTCCTGCAGAGCTGGAGCCCTTTTGCCAGGGGCAGTTGGGCAGCTTTGGAGCGGGGAAGCTCATCCCACTGCCTCGAATCCTGTCATCCTGCTCTAATGCTGGTCTTCTTTTCCAGCCTGCACACCTCGATGCCCTAATGAGGATGGAGATGTGTTGCCAATGCCTCATCAAAGGCTCCCATACAGTTTGCCTTTTGTAGCTTCAGGCAATGGGTGTGTTCCTGACAGGGAGGAATGCTGAAGGAAATGTCTGCTTGTTTGCTATCTCCATACACAGATACATGCATTTCCTTCCTGCCATGAAGGGTAATCATCCCTTTTTTGGGGGGAGAGGAGGCTTGTTCCTCCTCCCCTTCTGCAGTCACAACACAAAGAGAACAAACCACTTTCAGTGTGCTGGGGCAGT
The DNA here is from genome assembly GCA_002631895.1 of Agapornis roseicollis. Taxonomy (NCBI): domain Eukaryota; kingdom Metazoa; phylum Chordata; class Aves; order Psittaciformes; family Psittacidae; genus Agapornis; species Agapornis roseicollis. The sequence goes on from NDXB01022416.1 coordinate 10,033, forward strand.
CTTATATCCGCTATCAAAAGTGTTGGGGATATAAGCAGGTAGTCAAAGTCCTTTTAAAGGTTGTTAATAGAAACACTGAGTTTGATGAGTGTCATTAGGACAATAAAAGTGTTGGTGTTTTCTCTCTGTGTCAACTAATCCAGTGCGAACTAATGTGTGAGCTGTTAGATCAGGCTGGAGTCGGTAATTCTGTTTCACAACCTCTTTTGTGTTTTCAGCACTTGTTTTTGTGCCATACAGGAACAAAAACTGCCGAGAGTTGGTGGTTTGTGTTTTTTTTCACGACACCAAATCGTGTTGGGAGAGCTATTGCAGGGTGGATGCTTTTACTAGGGAGCTTATTCCAAACTCTCTTCCTTAGTCTGACTACGGAGACCATTCTGGACTGTAGCAAGCCTCCCCCCTACAACTTTACTGGAAACTGTCTTTGCAAATCACCAGGCTGCGAGGAGAATAACATGTTTTGATTGAAAGAACTAAAGGACCAAGAAAGAGATCTGTTACTGAGGACGTTCTGACCAGCTCACATTGCAGACACTGCACAGGTAGGTGGTTTCAGGGCAGGCTTATAAAGATACTGCGCTTCCCAAACCATCGGGCAGGGCTTTATGAAGCATCTAAGCTCACCATCTGTAACCATGGCTTGTACTTTAGGCTGGGGGTGTTTTAGCCACGTAATCAGGAATGTAATGAATTCCTTCCTTCCCCACCTCGGACGTTCCCAAGGCTGTTTCTAGGATGGGGCAGACTACACTGAGCTGTGGCACACCCTGCTCCGAGGGGTCCCACCAAACCCCTTAACACGGTCCGACAGTCAGAGCCACACCACCAGGTCTTGCAGAGGACGCAGCTGCCTGTCATGCTCTGTGGCCATGTGTTGAGCCCTTCCGCTGGTGGTGGAAACAATGCGTGGCTCACCATTAGCTGGCTTGTCATAGGTTTCCTGTGTGAGCCGGTGTGGCTTGGAAAGTTTTACCAGTGCGAGTGTTTCGGCTGGGATTGGAAAACAACCCAAAACCCAGCCGACAACCCAACACAAAAAAACCCACCCGAACACCCCAGTGTCATTCCTAGCGTGAACTCAAGCATGCCAGAACAAGAGTAGCTGCTGTGAGTAAAGCTGTTTTGGAAATGTAATACCTGCAGGCTGGTGGGACCACACATCTCAGATGAGCTGGGGGTGTTATGTACAACCGCAGCATCCCTGTGAAGGGTGAGCTCTTCACCTCTGTGCCTCCAAACCCTAGCCAAATCACAGGGAAGGAACGTACCCTTCCTCTCAGGAGCTGCCTGTCTGATCTGTTGGGATCAGCTGCCCAGCCCAGAGCCTTGAAGGGTGGTCTGCTTGGTCCCGGGGCACCTGCTGATCTCAGAGACCCTTCATGAAAGAGAGCAGCTGATGGTGCTTGATGTGGGACCTGCTCTGTCTGATGTCTGTGTGCTCTGAGTCACAAAGCACCACAGCCATTATCATTGGGCTCAGGGCTGGTGAAGGGAGAGGTTTCCTTGACATCAGCCTGGAGTTCAGCTGTCTGTGGGTGAATGAGAGAAACCACCCCTTGTTTTGGGGCTCTTATCATGACTGTGAAGATCTTATCTTCTACCACCACATAATATCCTGCTCAGGAAATCTTTTCACTAGAGAGACAGAGAGAGACAGACTGTGGGTTGTTTTCCAGAGTTACTAGCAGGCAAAAATTGACACGGCCTGAGTCAGAGCAGGTTCCCTGCAGGCAGCCGTGCTTGTACTTGCTTTTGATCACTCAACTGGATGCCTCTGGTGGGACGTAAGTGCTGGAGAACAGAGCTGTGCCCTGCTGCTGGTGGTCCGGGGTCAGCATCACCCCTTTGGGTGGGAAGAGTGCAGCCCTGGGAGCTGCGCAGAGCTGGGCTTGCAAGAGAGGGGAAGGCAGCGCCTGGGACCCCTTGCCGGGAGGGTGAGTCAGCAGTGAATTCATTCAGTGCGGATGTCACCCTACTGGGATGGATGCCATCCGAGAGGAGGTGGTGTATGCTGAGAGCCCTGCGTGTGCGCATGTGACTGGTGTTTGCTCAATACCTGGGAATGTTTTGCAGCAAAATTGCTGTGTATCTGTATGATGCCCTGTGCGTCACACAGATACCACCTTAATTCACAGAGAGTGGTTGTGCTTGATCTTGAAAAGAACACAGCAGTATGGGAAAAGTTGTGCTAAAGCCTCCCTTCCCTCAAACCAACTTGATGAAGCTGGTGCAGGAGTCCTGTTGGGACAAGAGGGGATGTGCCTACAGTCAGCCCTGCAGGAGAAACAAATGAAGGTTTTAACTGTGGATGCAGTGGGAATTCTTTAGGGCAGAGGGCACAGTTCACACCTGAAGATCATTTCGTACTCTACCCTCCTTGGTTTCTTATCTGAGGGAGGAGAGAAAGGTTTCCATGTAGAGGTGGGGTCTAGAAGCTGTAGTGGTGGGATGCTAAGGATATCTCCCTTTTGGGAAGGTGTTGCTAGGGCTCCTTTGTGTTGTGTCCAAAGCTCTGGAGGGATACACAGCACTACTCTGGGCTACCCTGTGGGCTGATGCCGAGGGTGGGGGGATTCAGGTGAGCTCCCATTTCTTATTAACTTGATACTGCACTGGGAATCTCTTGCACAGAGCTTGCACTGTCTTATCCCGGCCACTGAGGTCTGAAGTTTGACACAGCTGTGATGAAATGGAGTTGCTAGAGAAAATGAAAAACACCTTAGCCTTGGAGGGGGAGGCATATGATGCTGGTCGAAATCACAGTGCTCAACCCCATCTCTCCCCGATTTCTCCTAGTGCCAGTGTTAAGCACAGGTTTGGGCAATTAGGTACGTGGCAGGAGTGCAGGTTACCCTGTGTAGGCTCTTTGGGATGCTGTGTGGACACATGGATCCACTCTGGGATTTCTAGACTGGGGGAGGAGGAAAGCTTGCAGGCTTCTGCCCCTGGGGACTCAGTGTGTGGTCAGGATGGGTGGTGCCAGCCCCTGTATGCCCCTGAGTAAAGCTGTCATGCTGCCTCCAGGCTCAGTTCCACCCACAGACACTACTGAGGACTGGGGGCTAAAATTAAGCCTTTATCAGGATTCTTTCCATCGCTCTCATTTCCTTGCCTTGCTTGACCACCCATCCAGAACCAGCCCTACATGTGGGGTGGCCAGGTTGCAAGCTCTGGAGCCCGTGAACCCAAACCTCTCCTGATGCACCTCTTCTCGGCAGGCTGAGCCGGGGTGTTGGGGTTGTGCCCTGCAGGGAGAGACCTGTGAGTCCATAGCAGGACACCCCTTTGCCGCGGCGGTTTATCGGGAGGGAAACCCAAATTGCCCTTCGTAAGCGAAGTCGCTGGCGAGCCATATCCTTCCTGAGAGCAGCTCCGTCCCGGGGCTGCGGCGGGAGCGGGCAAGAGAAACCCTCTTCCCTGGACCGCCCAGGTGAGGAGCAGCCGGAGGAGGGGCTCAGAGCCCGGGAGAGGCTGGGGGAAGAGGAGCAACCCTCGGGGGCGGGCAGCGCTGGGCTGGGCTTGGCTTTCCATTGCCCAGGACTTGCGGTTCCCTCCCAGCTGGCTGGAGGAGAGAAGGAGAGTGGGAAGGAAGGAAGGTGCAGCGGGGTGGTGCGAGCGCTTCAAACACACCTGCCGGGGCGGCAGACGGCAGAGCGGAGCGGTGCGGAGTGAGGGATGGCAGGTAAGGGGCGATCCCCGGCCGGGAGAGGGGGACGGGAGCTTCTCCCCGATACTTGAGGAGCTTCCAGGGCTGCCGCAGCCCCGCTGTGTCCTCCTCTTCCTCCTCGCCGGGGCTGCTGCCGCGCCCGTCGGGGTGGCCCCGGGGCGGCTGGGACGCGGATTTCCCGCGGGCTGTGGGTGGGTGTTTGTTCCTCTTTTCCTTCTCTTTCCCAGCCACCTCCTCAGGGCTGGCCTCCGGGTCGGCATTCCTCGAATAGCACCTTCGTGGTGGCCGAAAGGGGAAGCGCTGCCTTGCCCCGGCCTGGAGGGGTACCCATCCCGGGCGGGGGGTGTGTGTGTTACCGGCTCGCAGACCCCTCTGCCCTCTCCTGCTCTCTGCTGAGCCTGCCTGCCGAGGAGCTGGTCGCTTCTTGCAAAGCTGGCTTGCGTTTCCTGGAGAAACATTTTGTTTTGAAGGCATAAATTCGCTCCTCAAAACAGTGCAACTCCTGTGACCTGCTGTTGCGTTCTCCTCCTGCATTCTGGTGTTTCTGTGGCAAGTGAGGCTGTTCCAAATGAAAGAGAGAAGTTTCTGCTGGAAACACAGTTTGTTGTCTTTGTTCAGCCCAGGACAGTCCAGATCTGTATTGGTATTTAGGTGTCAAAGTGCTTTGGTGCTGGAAATCAGACACTCGAGTGTCTTTTGTGGATTCAGCAATTCTCTTTTCCTGTTATCCTTGATCTGGGAGGCACTGAACCTTCTGTATTTTCACTTGGAGGATTAACTCCTGCACAGCTCGCCCAGCCATCCCCCTTGCTGTGCTAGTTGGCTGTCTGAAATAGCATGATATCATTCTCATCACAGGAAAGAAAGAAAGAAAAAATCCAAACCCAAATAAAATAAAGTGGGAGATTTCCCTTCCTTCCCTCTGCCTTCATGCAACATGGATGTCTACACTGCCCCTGGGGATGTTGTGTGGCTGGGGTAGGAAAGCTGGACTTGATGCCAGCACCAAGCAGCAGGTAATGGTGCGCACTGGGTAGGAGAGATGGCATCTAGGTCTCAGGAGATATTTGCTGGGCTTTGTCTTGCCAACTAAAAGGAACTGTGCTGGCCTGTGAAGCAGGTGGTATTTCTTAAGTGTAGGTACATTATGCTGGTTGAGTTGATACACAGCTGGGAAGAGAGCTCATTGCACATACCTGCTCTGTCATGGCTTGTAGAACTTCATGGAGCAGTTTTAATTTAGACCACTACTCTAAAGGCTTTTGGTCCATTGACTTCAGGGGGTCCCTCTTGCTTTATTTGATTGACAGTGGGATTGCCTTGTTACTATGTATTTTCACACTGATATGTGGAAGATACATGGGAGATACTCATATGCAATTCACCTTTGGCTACAGGTACTGCAGGCAAAAGTGCTTAATGGGATGGTGCCCTCAAGAACTCCAGTTTGGCACTGATGTTTGGGGTATGCACAGAGCAAATGAATCCCCAGGGAAACCCTCCTCTCCAGCCACAGTATGAGAAAGTATGTCCCAGGCTCTGGAAAGGCTTGGTCCAGAGAGTTTCCTGTTCTTAGGGCTGGAGAAAAACGGAAGATGTGTGATGTGTGGGGGGATTTAAAAATGCTTCAGGGATGAAGATGACACCTTCTCTAGACTTCCTACTGTATATACTCCTAACTCCCTTATGCACCCCTTGTTTTCTGCTTATCTAAAGCCCTAGGTGGACACTCAATATCCTGCTGGAACATTTTGTATGTAAAATGGCTTGTGATGTATCTGAGTTCCATTTGAAAGACAACTAGTTGTTGGCGTGCTCATATCTCTACTCATGTTCTCCCATGCCTACTCATGCCCTTTACCCTGTGCTCCTCCATCATTCCTCAGACCTTCTCTTTCTTTTTATCCTCACAGCCCTGGAGAATGCTCCTCTCCAAGCCCACAGCCTCTCGGAGCCGGAGGAGGAAGAAGATGCTGTCTGGGAGAAGATTGAGAGCGCCCGGCACCAGCTAACCCGCTCCTTAAACCCAGCGAAGCTCACCCCATACCTGCGCCAGTGCCGCGTGATAGATGAGCAGGATGAGGAGGAGGTGCTGAATTCATGCCGATTCCCTTGCAAAAGCAACCAGACAGGTGGGAGAAAGCACAAACTCACACTTAAATGGGCCTGGTTTCTGGGGGACAGCCTGGTTTTGACACACAGTGGGTGATACACAGCATGTGGTGGTGTGGCCTCCTGGGTCCTGCCACTGCACTGCTACCTTGGCTTTGTTGTTCTCTGAGGTGCTCTGCAGCCAGGTCTCCCTCACATCCTCTGTGGGCCTCCCTCTGTGTGCACACAGATGAGGGCAAGTGCTCCCACCACAATCATTCTTCTAGCCATTCATATTCCTGTGGATGGAATTGGAAATGATGGAGATGCTACTTCATATCACAAAGCTGGTCTATGCTATTTTCTCTCTGGTTTGCAGGGAATTCATCCTAGCTCCTTATTCCTTCTCCCAGGTTACCTGATGGACATCCTTCGGCGCCGTGGGAAGCGAGGCTATGAAGCCTTCCTGGAATCCTTAGAGTTTTACTACCCAGAGCACTACACACGACTAACAGGGAGGGAGCCAGCCCAGCGCTGCTCTATGATCCTGGGTAGGTGCTGCGTCCTCTCTTCAGCTGCTGCTTGTGTGGGAAAGGCCAGAAATCTGTGCATGTACATGCATACAACCTGTTTCATGCTATCGTGATAGCTCTGTGCTCTGGATTGGGCACTGAGAGGGCCAGATACAGCTTTAAAAGATGTAAGTCTTATAGTAGCTTTCCAATCTGGAAGCAGCCAAGAAATCTGGAGAGGGACTTTTTACAAGGTAGAGATAGGACAAGGGGTATGGCTTTGAACTGGCAGAGTGGAGACTTGGATTAGATATTAGGAAGGGGTTCTTCCCTGTGATGGTGGTGAGGCCCTGGCACAGGTTGCCCAGAGAAACTGTGGCTGCCCTGTCCCTGGCAGTGTTCAAGGCCAGGCTGGACAGGGCTTGGAACAACCTGGTCTGGTGGAAGGTGTCCCTGCCCGTGGCAGGGGTTGGAACTGGATGAGCTTTAAGGTCCCTTCCAAAACAAACCGTTCTGTGATTCAATGATTCAATGAAATGTACATGTGTGATGGACTGTGGTGTCTTAAGCCTGGGACAAGAAGGGCTGTAAACCTACCGGAGAGCTTGCCATCCCTTGATGGAAACAGAGCAGTGGGCAAATCTGCAGGCTGTTTTCCTGGGGTTACCCATGTCTTAGCAGCCAGGACCAGATTTTCCTTTGTCTCCCCCAGATGAGGAAGGCCCTGAGGGACTAACTCAGTTCCTGATGATGGAGGTGAAGAAGGTGAGGGCCCAACGGAAAGAGCTCCTGCTGAAGGAACACCAGCTCCAGGTGAAAAACCAGGCATTGGAGCAAGAGCAGGCCCGGCTGGAGAAGCAGCTGCAGGAGCTCCTGAAGGTGCAGGAGCGTTGCCAGCGTCTGAGAGAGGAGTGGGACACCAACAGTGTGGAGCTGCTGAGGCTGAAGGATGAGAACTACATGATGGCCATGCGCTATGCACAGCTCTGTGAGGAGAAAAACATGGCTGTGCTGCGGAGCAGGGACTTGCAGCTGGTGGTATGGCCCTGGAGAGCAAGAGGGTTGGTGGTGGGAGGCTTTAGGGGTCTGATGGCTGAGAGGGATGCACGCTGTGCGTGGTGACCCATGAGCATGAAGCTGATGGTGGGTGGGATGCATGTCAGGGCAAACGCTCCTGCTCTCGAAGGGAATGCGCCTTAGTCATGGGCACAGCATAGGAGGCTCATTGCTGCCCTGGGGAGCAATGGTGCTTGTATTCACTTCCCCCCAGGAAAGGGTTTGCATTTTCCCCTGTAGTGAGAGTGGTGGCTGGGCAGCCACCCGCACATGGGGTGCTGGGTGTGTTGTATGCAGTCCAGAGCTGCCCAGCCCGTCCTGCAGCTCACAGGAGTGTTCTGGCACAGACTCCATCCTCACCACCTCCTTGTCTCTTTCATGACGTTTGGGAGACTCATGCCCTGCATACCTGAAGGAATTTGTGACACCGCACTCCAGCTGCTAAGCTCTCACCTCCAGCAAACGCACCCATTTCCTGCCTGGGCAAGGACAACCCTACCTTGAGCCTATTAATAACCCATTTTCCCCAGTGCTCTGCTGCCTCCTGGCATTCCCCCTACCAGTCTGGACCTGGATCTCCCACACAGCCCTCTGTTTACCCTTCATTCCTCATTCTGCTCTGCCAATCCTGGGATCCTCCCCTAAGTTTTATCTGGTGTTCCTGCTAAAACCAGCTCCCTTGGCCTCCTGTGAGCAGGGAGGTAAATTCCTGGTGTGTGGCGGTGGGGTGAAGAAATCCCCTTGCAAGCAGGGTCAACCCCCAGGTCCCAGTGTACCTTTCCCTCCTGACTCCAGGGTCCAGAAGTGACCAGTCCCTGAGAGTCATCCTAGGTCTTTTGGGTAGATTTTACAGAAGTAATCCAGTTCCTGAGCTCCTCCTTGGCAATTTTGGCAGTGTTGCTTGGTGCTCGATGGCTTTGGTAGGTTTTCCCTGTCCCGTTTGCTGTCATAGCCCTGTCTGGCTGTGAAACTGGTTCTCTGATGAGCTTCATCAGTTGTTACAGGTCTGTGAGGACCTCCCCTGTCTTTAGTGCTAGGAGCTGGGAAGCCTTTGAGATCTCACAGCTGCTGGCCCTGGCAGTGCACCAGAGTTCTCTGGTTCACGCACAGTCAAGGCCAGATGCACTGGGGATGCCCTAAGGTAGCAAGAAAGTTCATGCACTGGGAGAGAATCCTGAGACTTAGTGTGCTTACGCAAGTGCATCTTCCTCCTTTGCCCTGCAGGGAAAAGCTTTTGCATGCAGCTGTGTTAAGCTTGGCCCAGCTGTAGGATACCCCTTTGTGTGGTTTCGCAGCCCTCAATTCCCTCACCTCCAGCCCCTTTTTCTGCCCAGCAGCCTCTCTGCTTCACTCCCAGCTAAGGCAGAGGTGCAGGGCTGTGTGTGTCAGGCTGTGTTTTCTCCCCTGGTTGCAGGTGGATCAGCTGAAATGCAAAGTGACCAGCCTAGAGGAGGAGTGCAGCCTGCTGCGGAAGCAGGCATCTGCGCCGCCCCAGCAGGAGGCAGAGGAACGGGGACACCCCGACACTGTGTCCGAGCTGTGGGCTGAGAACCAGCGGCTCACAGCATCGCTGCAGGAGCTGCAGGGCATGCTGCAGGTATCTGGGGAGGCAGAGCAGGCATCTGGACACCTCCTTTCATTGGGCACTCCCAGTGCTGGTGATATGGGCACTGGAGAGATGAGGGAAATCACTGGGCTGGCCTGTCTCTTCCTCTGAGTGTATCACTTACATCTCTCATATCACATCACCTGTCTGTGGTGGCTGCCATTGCTTCTGGATGTGGGTGGTGATGGGTCCTTGATTCCAGCTCTTGGATGTGCTCATAAGGGTGACTTTGTGCCTTGGGGTGCACAGTAGATTAATGCAGGGGTGTTGATGGCAGCTGTGCCAGGCTGCCTGTCACTGCTCTGGTCTGGTTCTCCTTTGGTGCTTGTGGTGCAGTGACAGGACCCTCTCACCTCCTAGACACCCGGTGAGGGCCCAGTGCCAGGCTCTGAGCAGATCCTGCTGGACATCCTGGAGCACGACTGGAAGGAAGCCCAAGACGACCGGCAGGATCTCTGCCAGAAACTCAACTCCCTGCAGAATGAGCTGCAGTGGGCCGAAGAGCTGCGGGATAAGGTAGAGCACCCATCACTGCCCCCATCCCCACACACCGAGCAGGGCCTGGAAAAGAGGGCAGCGAGGGGGCTGGGAAGACACAGCAGTTTTTCCAGGGAGCCTAATGCTCACTGCTCACTGTTGCCAGTACCTCCAGGAGGTGGAAGATCTGCAGCTGAAGTACCGGACGCTGCAGAAGGACTGTGATCTCTACAAGCATCGTATGAACACAGTGCTGCTGCAGCTGGAGGAGATTGAAAAAGAGCGGGACCAGGTAAACTGCTGTCCCCCTGGCTCTCCGCCTCCCAGCAGGACCAGAGCTTTTGCCTCTGCTCTGGATGTCCCCTCCTTTCCCAGTGGATCTTCTCCATCCATGCTAGGGTGGGAGGCAGAGGTTAGTAGTGCAGTTCTATGCCCCCTCTCACTCTCAGCCTGGCTCCTTGCAGGCAATCCAGAGCCGTGATGGGGTGCAGCTACAATACTCCCAGAGCCTGATTGAGAAGGACCAGTACCGCAAACGTGTACGTGCGCTGGAGGAGGAGCGGGATGAGCTCCTAAGCAAGCTGAGCCAGGCTGAAGGGCTGAACAGCACACTGGAGGCACAGCTGCAGCGGTGCCAAGGCAGCCGCAGCCTGGGCAAGGTGAGGGGGGCTGGAAAGAAGGGGGAATAGAGAAGGCAAAGGGATCAGGACTGATCTCTGGGGGATGCAATGGTTTGATGGAGTCCCTTCTCCCCCAGATGTGCAGCTCTTCCTACTCGCTCTGCTCCAACCTCAGCAGCACCTGGAGCCTTGTAGACAACCCTACGACAGGACCTGTGGATGGACTGGGGGTGTCTGTTATCCCTTTCCCAGGAGATTCAGCCATTCAGAGCATGGTGAGTGCTTGACCAGGAGAGGCTGACGCTCAGCTGAGGGCAGTGGGGAACCACACTGTTCAGGAAGGCAACACGGGCATTGGAGCAGGTTCATTGCAGGGCTGTGACTGGGTGGAAGATTGGGCATGGGGCAGTGTATAAGGTGGGAGCAGATCCCAGGCACGGTGCTGTGTTCGCTGAAAAACTGGCCAAGGTGCTCAGCTGGTTGGGAAAGAAGGAGGAGTGAAACTCTCGTCATCCCATATGACACCCTAGAAATCAACAGCCTCATGTAAGATGTTATCCTCCCCAAAAAGCTGTTCAATATACATATGCTGCAGCAGAAATCCTATCTCCTTCCAACCCTGTAGCAGAAATGTGTTGGTTTTGAGGGAGTCAAGTTCTTTCCTTTGACTCTTGAACTTTCATCCCAGAGCACCCTTAAATGAGCAGTCCCGCAGGTTACACCTCTGGGTTTGCAGTGGCTAGAAGTGAGACACACAGACAAATCTAGATATTCTCAGAAGCTGTTACTGCTCCCACAGCTTGTGTATTGCAAAAAGATGGGGATGCAGTGTCGTGTATCTCCATCCATATGCTCTACTTGGGAAAGCAAGGTGCCCCTGGGTGTTTGGGGGGATGTGGATGGTCCTTGAAGAGGCATGTATTACCCAAGGAGCTTTTTGCAGCCTGGCCTGAAGGGAGGGGATAGGTGATGCTGGGTGTTGGTGTTAGCAGGCATCTCTCTTTCATTCTGCCCAAGGAGGTGACTCCTGACAGTGAGAAGGATATCAACCGCCTTTCCACCTTCCCCTTCCCACCTTGCATCGGCTCCATCCTCCGTCGGCAGCGGGAAGATAGGTGCATGACCTACAAAAGGTGATTGCTGGGGGCTGCTTGAGTCTGTGTCTCCTCTGTGAGGCTTGTGGGGTCCAGGGAGAGCAAGCTAGAAGGGGAAGAGGCAAAAGAGAGGGGAGGCCGGTTGGGAGCTGGGTGCTGGCTGGGGGGTGTTTCTTGGCTGGGGATGGGGTTCAGAATAGAATGCAAACAGGCTTTGGAAAAGCTGCTGCCTCACAGCTCCCCTTTGTGTCTCCTTTGTAGCTTGTCCTGTGGCTCCTTTAGCAGCATTGAAGATGCAACAGGTACCAGGATGGATGCTTTCCCCAGAGGGTGTAGCTAAATAGAAGTGGTGGTCATTGGGAGAGGGCTTTGAGAACTGAGCCTCCCCATGTTTTAGGTGTGTGCAGCTGCGAAGGCTCTGCACCCCTAGCAGGGTGCTATAGACCTACACATTCCCCAGGCACAGCAGCTGGAAAAGCTGGCTTTTCCTCTACAAAACAGTAGCTATTTACATCAGCTCTGTTAAACTCATGGAGAGCTGTGTTGATGGAGAGCTTGATGGGGTTGGGGGATTAGCTAACAGAGGAGAGAAATGCCTTTGCCCGGGGCTGTTACCAAGATATTCCCTTTATCTGCTACTCCCGGGGTGATGAGTTGTCAGTGTCCTGGAGTGGAGCTCCTGGTGCTGAGTACTGTGGTGGGTGCTGGTGGCTGATCTCTGGGCACATCCAGATGGCCCTGGCTGCTGCTGCCTTCTGACCAAAATGCTGATGAAGGGAGCAAAGGTTTGCTTGTTCTCAGGAGGCCTGGGAAACCCTTTCCAGGAAGGCGACTGTTCGAAGCCTTGCTGCAGCCTCAGTTTCCCAGTCAGACGCTAGAACATGCCCAGGAGGGGGTGACATACCTTTGCCACTCTAAGAACATGAGGTCTCAGCAGCACTCAGAGAGGTGACATGCTCCATCTCTTCTTCTTGCTCTCTTTCCTAGGTAGTGGTTTTGCTAGCATCTCGCTTGGGGCCTTCTCCTCTTCTTCCAGCAGCACCTACACCAGGGTGAAGTCGGAGGTTTGCTTGTCCACGCTTCCCAGCCGTGAGGAGGTCACCAGGAGGTGACTACTGCTCTCTGAGCTGGTTGCTTGGTTTGTGGTGCTGGGGGACCCTTTCTGCCTCTCTCCTTGAGCTCTTTCTCGCTAGTAGGAGAGGAGAGCAATGAAGATCCTACAATAGTCCTTGCTTCCTAGCAGGACTCCAGTTTTTTATGCTGTCCCNGTCACCAGGAGGTGACTACTGCTCTCTGAGCTGGTTGCTTGGTTTGTGGTGCTGGGGGACCCTTTCTGCCTCTCTCCTTGAGCTCTTTCTCGCTAGTAGGAGAGGAGAGCAATGAAGATCCTACAATAGTCCTTGCTTCCTAGCAGGACTCCAGTTTTTTATGCTGTCCCATGTATTATTGCAGGGTGGGGACGTTGCCCTGGCCTGGGCACACATCTGCTTAGGTATTGACAGGTTTGTGGGAGCCCAGCTTGGCTTCAGTGTTGGGGCTGGTGGGATGAAAGGGGCTGTAGGGGTTCTGTGTGTGATGGCCATAAATCATGAGCTCTGTACTGCAGCATGCAGTACAATAAGCACCCTGTAGCTGGACACAGGGCATGAGGGAGCAGTTATTAGAAAAGCTAGCAAACTTAAGTTGCTGGACTTGGTGTTTCTCCTTCCCAGATCACTGGTGGTACAGCTCTCTAGCATGAGTCACCCCAGCAACCCCTCACCTCAGGAGAAGAGGCTTGGAGCAGACATCTCCATCCTTGGAGGGAACAGGACAGGGATTTATGTCCAGTGGGTCAAGCCAGGCTCGCAGGTCGAGGATGCAGGACTTAGGGAAGGGTGCCGGCTTATTGAGGTGAGTCTGGGAAAGAGCTCTTTTTGGGTTTGTAAGGCATATGGGATGATGCAGGTAGTGTCAAGTGGTCCCCACTGCAAGCTCACCTCTACCCAGCTTGAAGTTCACCTCCATTTCTCTTGTATCCCAGAGTGCTTCCTGCCTAGCACTTTATGGATCACAAACACCCATCCAGGTCTTCTTGTACTTGAGTGTAGCTGTGCATGTAAAAATGCTGAGACCTTCCGAAACACTTCTTTCACCTGTGGGAGGGGAGAAAGAAAGAGGGGTCACACAGTTAAGACAGCAATATAGCTATATGGCACTGGGCTTGGCTGTCACCCTGTAGTATATCAGAGCAGTTTGCATCCTGCATATGCCCACTGCAAGGCAATCAGTTCTGGAGCAAGTTTCCTCTGCCCTTTGTGACCCTCAAGCTATAGAGAATATTTGCTCTGAAGAAAGCTGCTGGAGGGAGGGATTGAGGGAAGGGCATTTGTTTTGGCAAGCATGACACCACTGGAAATAGACAGCTACACTACTTGAATTAATATCCCACCTGTAACCGAAAATAAACCATCTCTCCTGCCCCACTCCTACATGCATTCATACGCACACATTTGCTTTCACAGCAGCCCAGCATCCACACCGGGTGATGGCTGGCAGCAGGTATTTCAGAGGCAGAAGAGGGAACCAGAGGCAGACTGAGGATGCTTTATCCCAAGGCAGAGGTTTCCCTAGGCCTGCCTCACTCTGTAGCATCTCTTGTATAACTCTGATGGGTGAGGGAGCTGGAGGGGAGCCTACTCTTCCAGTCCTTGGATCTAATGGCATTGGGTCCTTGCTAGCTGAGGGTGCCATCATTGAAGGAAGAGGTGCTTTCCCTGGAGAACTGCACGCGGGAGGTTGCCTTCTTGAGCCTGCTGCATTGGGATGAGCCCTCCAGCCTCATCTTTCAGCTGGACCTGGAAGGTAAGGCCCTGGCAGCTGGGTCTCTTTTGAGCTTGAGCTCTCTGTCCCCCTTTCCAGACCCTTCACCCAACCCTGGAGGTAAATCTCAGTTACTCTCTCTCCTCTCCTGTTTGGTCCTAGGCCACCATCTGACACAGGGGTTGGCCGTAGCTCCGGTAGCTTTCCCTGTCTGGTGTGACTTGTGCATCCTCTGAGTTACAGGATGCAGGTACAGACCTTCTGTCTGTTTGCCTCCTCTGCACACCCCCCTGCCCCAATCCATAGCATCCCAGCTGTGCTGGCGCCTTGGCTATCTTATCGGTGACGGTTGTCTCCTGTCCCCCTGCCTGTGGTGACCTGTATCTCCTGCTGCAGGATACCAGCCTCTGCGCAATGCCCTGGAAGAAGGGAAGAAGTTTTCTGGAGACTCCTTCTATGTACGCACCAACCTGTCCCTCCTGGAGCTGTCAGACCCTTATGCACTGTGTGTGAAGTGTCGGGAGATCCTCCATGTCACGGACACCATGCACAAAGGGCGGCTGGAGTGGTACTGTTCCCGTGTCGACCCCTTGACCATGCGGGACCTGGACAAGGGAACAGTGCCTAACTACAGCAGGTAATCAGGGAGAGGAGGAAGGCAGGGGGTACCTAGGGTACCTGCCTCGTTTATCTGTGGTGAGCATCCCCTAAAGCTCCTGAGGCCTCTTGATAGTGTGGGCTGACCAAGCCTTGTAGGAGGGACCACTGCAGTAGTGTTTGAGTGGCCCTGAGAGACCGGGAGGCTGAGTGAGGGCTTTGATGTGCCTGTGCTTTAGCAGGTTGGTGGGGTTCAGTGAAGAGGATTGTGGCAGGCTTTGGGGGCTTTAGAGTTGACTTCAGTGCAAGCTCTCTGTCTTTTCAGGGCTCACCAGCTTTTGAAGATCCAGGAGAAGGGCCAGATGCCTGTGCAGCAGAAGGGCTACAGAAATAATGTAAGCCAAAGAAGGCAGCAGTGAGAACCGCATGTGTGTGTGCCTATGGCCACCCCACTACCTCAGCTCTCAGTCTGCCCCACTCTGTTGGGAGAGCTTGTAGAGAGGTGGCAGCTGGGTTAGCAAGAAGAGCAGGGGCTTATAAACCAGGCAGTGTTCCTGCTCTATGGCTGCTTTCCTGCCCCCTTCCCAAACTGAACCTGATGGGTGGCAGACCTGGTCCCATGCTTTTTGTATGTGCACTCCATCCCTTTTGCCAGCGGGTGTTCTGCAGCCAGCTCTGTGTGTGTATGTGTGTGTGAGTGAAGTGGCCTATGCTCTCAGCCTTAATGCCCTCACTTTCTCCTCAGCTAAAGAAACGGGCCTTGGACCAACTGCGCTTGGTGAAATCCAAACCAGAGAGGAGCCCAGAACAGCCCCCTCGGCAGTTGTGGATGGACCCCTGCTCAGGTGAGCTGTTAGCCCTGCACCTACCCATCACCCTTGGAGACACAGTCATCCCCTGTGGGCACTGACGGGACATTGGCATCTGGGATGCCTCAGTCTTTCTGCTCAGGATCCCTCCTACAGCTCTAAAGGGATTTGGGGAAACCTGTGCATATTTAAAGCCCCTGCTCTTTTCCCTGATTTTCTGGGCTTTTCATTGCTTTTGGGATTCTTGGGGTCAGCACACTTTCTGTGGAGAATAAACTGGTGTGTAACTCATAGGGAGTGGGCAAGGGGATCTACAGCAAAGGTATTTGCAGTGAGTTGAGTGTTGGTAGGATCTGTCCTGAGACATAGGATGGTTGGTAGGTGCCTCTGTGAATCAGGATGAAGGGATGGCACAGGAAGAATGGGATGAACATTTGGGCTAGGGACAGACTGGTCTCCCACATTCTCACCTTTGTCTTTCTTTGCTTCATTCCTGGCTTTCAGACCCAGACATGAGCCTGAAGCCTTACAGCCTGGTGCGTCCTGTGGTGGTCAAGACCCCCCGTCCCGTAGTGCTTTCACCTGACTGCATTGCACCACGGCTCATCAGGAACCTGCTGGACTTGCCCACCTCTCGCTTGGACTTCCATGTATGCCCAGCAGGTAGGCAGCAATAAGTGGTTGACGCGTCCAGGGCTGGTTTAGGAGCCTGTGACCAAGTGAGGCAAAAGATGCAAGTCTCCTGCTTCCCTTTTACCTCTTGCTGCTTCTTAGCCTTACAGTGGGAAGTTAAGGTGTTGCTCAAAGGGATCACTTCTGTGGAGTCTTGGCTAGCTCAGTTCAGGGAAGAGATACCCTTAGTCTTGGAAGTATGAGATGTGGTCTCATAGGTCTCTTGGAAGGAACACAAGGTCTCTCAGTCTACCCAGACAATACCTGTTAACAGGTCACCTTTGTTGGCTGAGTGTCTGCAAGACATTCCCTCCTGTTTCTAGCACTGTCCTGTCCCTTTAGCCCACAGGGAA
>NDXB01022417.1:0-33150 GCA_002631895.1 Agapornis roseicollis
CCTGCTTATGGCAGGGGGGTTGGAACTAGGTGATCTTAAGGTCCTTTCCAACCCTAACTATTCGGTGATTCTATGACCTTTCTCAGCAGGTCAAGGGGAAGTTCACAGAAATTATCAGTGGGCTGTGACACTTCTCCTATGAGCCTGGAGAAGAACAGGCACTTGCAGAGACCTCATTGCAGCCTTTTAATGTATAAAGGAGGCTTATAAGTAAGATGGAGACAGACGTTTGCCAGGGCTTGTAGCAGCAGAACAAGGGGCAAGTTTTAAACTGGAAGAGGCTATATTTAGATTGAATACAAGGAAGGATTTTTTTATGATTAGGGTGTTGGGACACTGAAACAGGTTGCCCAGAGAAATTGTGGATGTCTCATTACTGAAAGTGTTCAAAGTCATGTTGATGGAGCTTTAGGCAAGCCGATCTAGTGAAAGATGTCACTGCCCATGGCAGGAGGGTTGAACTAGGTGATCTTTAAAGGTCCCTTCTGACCCAGGTAATTCTATGGTTCTATGATGCTGTTTAGTAAAGCAGTTCTACAAATGCTTGAATTGGATTCAGTGGACATGAAGGTTGTATGTGCTTGAAAACTTTGAAATGTATATGCCATTTCACTTGATAGATACTTAAACACTGTAATTCATACTAATGTTGGTAACTAAAATCCAGCAATGATCACTGCCTCCAAAGACCAAAACTAGAAATATTTTGCAGACCTTTGAGGGATAAAAACATATTTCATTACTTTCCTATATGGCCTAGAAACCCGCAGCAGATCCTGTGTCCAACTGGACACATTTTGGCCTAGAATCTGAAATAGGGAGACAAAGAAGAAAAGTCTGTTGCCCAGAACCTGGGAGGATGAGTATTGCATGAACATGCTAATGCACTAGATCACATTTTGGTTAGCCACAAGCAAGAGGAAAGTCTGAGGATTATTTTATAAATTAATGATGTTGCATTTTACGTATGTGTTCTAGAAATACTTAGGTACATACCGTAAGCATGTTTAGTGATATATTGGTATAAAGAATTCCCCCTGCATCTTGTTAATGTGTTTACTTCTGTTAGAACTGCAGTGAAACAAGTTTCAGATGCTACATGCAGGTTTGCTGGCTGTTACAGTGTTGGAGTCTTGTGTTCTGAAGCTCCCTTTTACTCTGATCTGGAATTTATTTCATTTATTGAAGGAAGCTTGACCTGGTTTTCCTGGATTTGATGCTGTTGAAAGTTTTAATTCCACTTGAGGTGGAAAGGTAGAAGTCTGGATGGGTTGCCACCGAATAGTCAGAGCAAAAACTCATCACCAGTGGAGATTATGGAGTAATTTTTCCCTGTGAAGTGGTAGAGCAAGTTGCTTAGGTTCCTTGCCATTGTGGCTTTATGAGATGGGAGAGCTAGCTTTTTTTAATACTACAACATTTCAAGCCAGTGTTTTCAAAGGAGAATAATGATTTTTCCCCCATAAAGACAGCATCCCAAAAGGTCCAGCTCTGGGAAAGGCAATTCTCCTGTTAATAAGATATCCAGAGAGAACATGCTCAGCTGAGATGTGACAAGCGGCCTTTTATTATGCGGAAGGAAGCTGTGAAAGGAAAGATGTGGGTCTTATGCCTTCTTTGGATGGGACATGAAGCAGCAAGCTTATATTGGGGAAGGGTGAGCTAATTTGTCCCTTGTGTAGGTTGCCTATGAAGTTTGTGAAAGCCTCTTGTATTTGGAAGGTTTTTAGGACAGAGCTATTCAAGTTGAACCAATTGTGTTAAGGCAAGGAGAGGATGAGAGGCCTCTTGAGGACTCTTCAAGGTTGTTTTTTTTTTGGTTGTTTGGGTTTTTTTTTTATGATTCTCTAAAATAAGTATTCCTGACACTTTCAAAGGGAGTATTTAAACTGAATAAGAGTCAGCCCTGAGCCACTGTATTTGCTTGTGACTACACAATACCTTTGCTCAGTGCATAAGTGTTTCTGAAAAACTTTTGTATTAGCTTTTGGCTATGTAACTGCTATTTGTGCTGTAGGATTGCTCTCCATCAGTTTTATCTTGTAAATATTGATGCAGAGAGGAAATCTGACAGCAATTTACTATTGATTTTAACTGTATTTACACAAATGAGTGTATGCTTCAGGTGATTTGCTTTTTCTTTGCCATTGGAGCACATAATTTTTAATAATGTGTTCTGAACTGGTTGGGTAGCAGGGAAGAAAGAGTGTGTTGAATCAGGATAATGAATTTCACTGGAAACATAATAGACTTCAGCCAGTTGTTCTAAGAGCTACTAAGCTCTACTTAGGCAGAGTAACTGCCCTTGAATACTTGACTTTTGTGAATGTACCCTTATATTTAACCTCATACCAAAATGTCAGTGTAAGGAACAGGTTAAGTGGCTCTTGATCTTAGTTTTATTTATTGCCTTTAAATTGCAGAGGCTTTGTGTTTGAGAACATATGTAGACAGATAAACCCATCTTGAATAAAAGCCAAGGAAGGGCTTTCGTAGAGAATCAGCATCTAGTGACTGACTTATCATTGTGCACTCATTTATTTTAAGCTTCATCCTGTTGAGCTTGATGATTGTGTGCTAAAAATTGAAGAGGAAGAACTGTCAGGTGAGATCACGTTTCTGAAAAGGGAGAAACAAGAATTATCCTGTATATTTTATCCACATGATTGTCAGCTTATGGCTTGCTATACTGCTAAGGGTCTCTTGCGGTGGTGCCTTGGAAAATCATCCCCTGCCTCCTTTATTTAATTTTTTTTTTTTTTAAATTTTGGTACTTGGCCATGCTGCCAGATGTTTTCTGTTACTGAAGCAGTGGGAAAATTGCCTGTTAACTATCTTCTGAAATATACTGGGACATCTATTGTGCTGAACGTTGTACTACATGCAGGGAGAGATAGAAACGCTGAGATTATCTAATTCAAACTGTTTTCTGCACATGGGTCAATCCCAAGCATGAATACAGGCTGGGCTGAGACTGGGTTGAGAGCAGTCCTGTGAAGGACTTGGGGGTGTTGGTTGATGGAAGCTCAACATGACCCAGCAGTGTGTGATCACAGTCCAGAAAGCCAGTGTACATTGGGCTGCAGCAAAAGGAGCGTGACCAGCAGGTCAAGGAAGGAGATCCTGCCCCTCTGCTCTGCTCTTATGAGACCCCACCTGCAGTTCTGCATCCAGCTATGGGGCTGCCAACACAAGAGGGACCTTCTTGAGTAAGTCCAGAGGAGGGCTACAATAAGATCAGAGGGACGAAGCATCTCCTTATGAAGACAGGCTGAGAGAGTTGGGCTTGTTCAGCATGGAGAAGGCTCAGAGGAGACTTTAGGGCGGACTTTCCAGTACCTAAAGGGGCCCTACAGGACATCTGTAGAGGGATTTTTTACAAAGACATGTAAGTATAGGGCAAGGGGTAATGTCTTGAAACAGAAAAAGGGTAGATTCAGATTACGTATTAGGAGGAAATTCTTCACTATGAGGATGGTGAGATGCAGGAAAAGGTTGCCCAGAGAAGTTTTGACTGCCCCATCCCTGGAAGTGTTCAAGGCCAGGTTGGATAGGGCTTTGAGAAACCTGGTTGAGTAGAAGGTGTTCCTGTCTGAGGTATGTTTGAACTAGGTGATCTTTAAGGTTCCTTCCAACACAAACTATACTATGACTCTGTGATTCTTTAATGAAATTAGATGGCATTTGGATATTGTAGTTTAGCTCCATAGGTGGAATTTAACTCTGTTGATTTCATTGAAAGATGTATTCTCCCAAAGTACTTTTTGTAGGTCTGAGCCTGAGCTGTGATATTTCTGCAGACGATAACAAGTTTGGGGTTTTTTGATGCTTCCTAGCCAAGAAAATGCTGGAGTTTGTTACACATGATTTTGTTTGTTTATTGTGTTTTCTCAGAGCCTAAACATAAGGAAACTCTTCTCCACCTTGTGATGAAATTGGGCTTGGTTAAGCTTTCCCAGTTCTTAGCAGCTCAGCCTGGAGGGTCATCAGCATTAGCATTACCTAATGATGATGGAGCAACACCATTAGATTTGGCTTTACAAAATGGACACTCTGAACTTGTAAAGGTCTTCACAAAGTGAGTATAACAGTTTGCTGCTTCCTCAGAAAAGGTTAAGTGATGTTGGGGAGTGCTGGTGTTATTGAAAGTTGAGTATTTTGTGTTGGCTTCTGTTGCTTTTTGCCTTTATTACCATTTTAAGTGGTAAACTATTTGCATTAGAAGGAAGTTTATGTTTTGCATCCTTCATTAAATTTGCAAGTCAATTAATAGTTATGTGACAGAGGACCAGCTGCACGCACCATCAGGTACCTTTTCTAGCACTGTTGCAGCTGAATCCTGACACATTACCGAAAAGTAAAGACACCCATTAAAACACATATGGGCAAATATTTATTTCTATAAATATATAAACAGACCCACAGGACCTTACTTTCACAGAAATTCAGTGTACTTCGTGGCCTGTGTAAAGCTCAGGTATGGATGGATAAGGGATGGATGGATATCTATCCATATGGATGGACAGACTGCAGCAAAGCCAGTGCTGCAGCTATGACTATTTTGCCAGAGAGCTGCCACACTGATAAATGACTTGAAGTAATTTCTGGAACATTTAAGTTGGAGCTTCCTACATATGGACCTGAGGAGCTGCAAGGGGTGTAAGTGTGTATATGTGTCTTGGGGTGTGAAATGTTCAGCATCAGTTGCCCCTTCTCACTGTTGGCTTTTATTTGCAAATAGAAATATACAAGAATTAGGTTAACATTTTTATTTGGTATGTGGCTCTTTTGGTCCTGGCTTCATGCAGCTTATACTTTATGTGAGACTTAACCTGTACTTCAGTTTGAAAAAAAACCCCTTGAACACTGGTACAGTACCTTATGCTCTTGTATGTTATCCTAATGAATGTCTCATTTCTTTGTAACATCCAAACAGTGCTGTGCTCTCTTGAGGTACTTTCTGTCCTTCATAGTTGTGGGATAAAAAACCTGCTAGCCAGTTGTGTCCTACTGCTATATATGGCAAGGTTAACAGGAAGAAGTACTATTGCTAATTTAGGAGAAATAGGTGTTGTCAAGGCTTGCTTTTGTAGCTTGTTTTACTAATGAGTAACCACATAGTGCTGACAAGTATTCCCTGCTGATGGCCAGAAGGAGCTGTATGTTCTTAGGCCTGAATAGAGTAACTGGTAACTATTGTTTGCCCAGCTGTGTTTTTGGCGGATGTTTCAGATTTTCTGCCTCTTATTTTTTGCAGCAGGTACATTGAGATCCTGTTGGGCTGTGTCAAAGGTGAACCAGAACCTCACTGTGTCTGTGCTTTCATTCTACCTGTGCGCAGAGCATCTGCTTTGGTTTAAATTGTATGTTGTTCCAGTTTCCAGGGAAGTCACTCGCTTGACATTTCAAGAGCGGAGATCAGCGAGGGTGCTTGCGTGCAGTTTATTCATTCATCAGGAGCTCTGACACTGACATTTAGCCACACCACACAGCACTTGCTGGAGTCAGACATTAAGCTCTTCAGAAAATACTTCTGGGACAGACCTCTTCTTTACCAGGTAAATACCTATGTAGCTCGTGGGATTGTCCAGAGATTTTATTCAGTAATTTCCAACTATAGACTCTTTAGGCTGGATTTGTTTTTCTTGAGTAGCCTATCAGTTTAAGCTGCCTCTGTCACTAATGGCCAGCGTAATCACAGGATTACTGTTAATGGGCTTCTACTTTGCATATGTGTAGCACACTGTATTTGTGAAGTTGGAGGATAAGAGATGTTGAGCACTTTATCAAAGCCTCCTTTACCTCCCAGGTTGTTTGTGAATCACTGTGGATGCTACAGTGGATCTTTCCTGTAATCCCTGTGTCTTTAATTGCATTGCCATGGTATTCACGTTTGTACTTTGAAATATATAATTTAATTCTGTTCTTTTGTCTAGTAGTGTAATGCCTGGAAGCCTTTATCAAGAGCCAACCCCACTGTATCATTTAGAACAGAAATACAAAGTGCAGGCTTTTCCTATAGAGTTTACTTATGGCTTAGTAGGTCTTATTTTACTGTAAGGTATCTAGAGCACTTCCGTGGTATTCTTCAGGATGCCTCTTAATTTCTGTGAAGTGAAGAGGAAAACACTTGAAATCATATGATCTTTAATAGCAGTGCAGGTGCTCACTTATGGTTTTAGATTGATAATACATGACTATATAAAATCAGTGAAATAAAACCACACTAAAAATAGGTTTTTCTTATTTTTTTTTTCCCCCCTGGTCTTAAAATCTTTTACTTTTCATGCTTAAGTTATGCTTTCATACTTGGATGCTGATTTTCCCTGGGTTGTCTTTATTGCATTCTGTATGTTGGTTTTTTTTTAGCTCGGAGTGTGATCCACATGTGATCTTTAACACAAAAACTTAAGGTGTGATGTATTGTATAGACCTTATGTATAATCTTGTGTAGCTACACTGCCAAGATTTTGATTTGTTCAAATACAAAGAAGTTCTTCTTGTTTGTAGCATGCAGAATACCTACCATTTGTGTGTAGCTTTTCCATGGAAACAATAGTAAACTCAATAGCAAGACCAAGACTGTAATAAAGAATGCATTGTTATTTGTATCATTGGCTCTTTCTTGCACTCATCAAATCCTTGTTCGTTTTTCAGTCTTAGAAATAGCAAGAGAAAGCGTGGTGTAGTAGATGTTTGCAGGGCTCTCAGACGCAAAGACTCTTTAAAGGCTGCAAAATTCTTTTCTTGGTGTTTTCAGGGAAAAGCTACTGCCTTTCACTTGTGGGTTTCCCTTTTGCTTATTCCTCTACTTGCTGCAGTCTAGATCCTCCCTTGTGGAGACTTGCCCAGTGTAAATATTGCACTATTTTTAATAAAGCAGAAATAAGCCAGAATAATTGGGAAGATCACATGGTTTAGTTCATATCCTATACATCAGAGATCATCCTGAAGTGATGATATGTGGGGGGATGATCAAAGTGTCATGTTTAGACTATGTATTACATGCAAAGGGTAAGGTAAAATTATTTTTTTTTCTTGGACTCGCAGCCCTTACTTGGATCCAAAGCATAAGATAGCATTAGAAATTTCATGATACATAGTCTTTTTAAAATAGAGGTAGAATTTATTGCTGTACTGGCGTATTCAGCAGCAGACTATAAGACTGTACATCTAGTTTATTGTATCTTGAGACTGCATAAATGACCACATTGCTATTTTAGGCTTGCATCAGACAAAAATCCCAATCTTTCTCAAATATGTTTTTTAGTCCCTGCTCTGTGGGTTCTTAGTCCCTTAACTGATCCTTACAAGTCTAATGAGTAATGGAAAAGTTAAACAACTTGTCAGTAAGCTAGTTACCCATACAGGAGCCATGCTCTCACTGGAGACCTGCAGGGGCTCTGCAGTTTAAAAAGTGTGGACCCACAGGTTTTATGGCTGTGCTAGGCAATACAGAGGAGAGATTTTTGGAGGTGATGAGGAAGAGCATGGAATTGCTTGAGGTCTGTGGAACCTCCTTGGGACAGAAATCTTGGTGGTGGTAACAGCACCCATCAGTGAGGCTGCATGGTTCATCGTGCACCTCTAACAAAGCCATAAGCAGTGTGTGGAGGTGATCCATTTGGCTGTCTCTGTTGCTGGAGACAGCACAGGCAGTGCAGGGGACAGGTGATCTGTAAGACGAAAAGAAGTCTGGGACTAATGGACACATGTGAAATAGTGTCAGGGTATTAAAAAAAAGAAAAAAGGTCGAACCAGGATAATCATCCAAAATGATCAAGATAACTTACGATAGTATAAGTAATTTTGTTGCCTGGTGGTGGGCAGACGTAGTTGCCCTGGAAGCAGTTGATTTATTTCTGCCTGGCAGGTATAGGAGTAGGAAGGTGTCTGACACACAAACATAGGAGCAGCAAAAAATGTAATTATCCCCACTGAGGTGGGGGTTATAGCTCGCTTGACTGCTTTCAAATCAGTTTGGCTGCAATATTCTGCCTAGAGTCATCCCTCACTTTCACATTCAGGTTATCATGCCTCTTTTCCATTTGTTGCACTGGTAGATGGCAAGTGCACAGCAGCCTAACTAGAGGGAAAAACTAAAAGCAAGCGGAGTTGTAGATGAAACTACTCAAAAGGAGACATTCTATCCCCCACACCCTTTACTTATAATCTTTGAAGGTGCTAAAATAAGGCATTAGATCTTAGCCCCCTCTTCCTCTTGAGCAGGACTCATTAGTCAGTGTGTTTATCTGAGTGAGGGGGTAACCCCAGCCAGGGGCCAGGGATGCAGGGAAGGAGCAACTCCTGCATTCCGGTTGGGTTTACCATGTAGTTAGAGTTTAGTCCTGGTTTGGGTTCTTTGTATTGCCTACCCATCAAAATTTCTTGCTTTATAGAGATGCTCTAAAGCTTAACCAGACTTCTCAACAGAGCTGTTACGCAAAGCTGCTGTGCTGCTGTTCTCATAGAGAACGAGGTTATAAACAATGCATTGTACATGTTAAACCTGATCCTTTGGCTTTCTTGTTATTGTAACCAGGAGGTAATTTGTCATCTGCAATTAAAAATATTTTACCAGTTTCCCTCTTGAGGAACTGCTACTGGTTTTCTTTGGAGGGTAACCAATAAAATACTCTCTGGAATCTCTCTCAATCATTTTAGCATTGCTCATAACATATTTGTTTGCTAGTCTTTGATACTGTTTTTGCATTTTAAGACAAATGTCATATACATCAAATACAGTAACTGTCATTTTGTCTTTTTTTTTTTTAATAGAGTATTAATTCAAACCAAGTTGAGACAATGGAAGGTCCAAAAATTCCCTTCACTACAACAAGCCATGTAGAAGGTACAGTTTTTTTATTTTATAATTTTAATTCCATAATGTAGTTTTTTATTCCATAATTTGCAGACTTTAAAAGCTTTAGAAAGTTGGCACAAATTCAGACACTATTTATTTATTCAGGAAGATCATATGTTTCATGACACTAGAAACCTGTAAGTAGATAACAGTGAAATACACTAAGAGTTGTGTAAATTGTGATACCCCCTACGAAGTATATCTTTCCCAGTGCCAGACTAAAATGTGCACAAAATATTATGTTATTTATAGTGACTGGAAATGCCTCAACTAATTTTATTATAGGAGACAGAAAAATGTCAAAACTTTCCAGGAGAGGGCAGTGTTTAACTGAATGAACACCCCAGTTTGCAAAATCCAGTGAAGCCAAGCAAGTCGGTAAAGATAGGAGCAAAATAATGTTTGGAATGAATAGTTTTTGGGATACAGTCTGGACTTCTTAATGTGGAAAAGTTCCCATTAGACATTCAGTATTTTAGTGAGCATTTTACCTCTGTTAAGTATTTTGGGACTGTGCTTGCTGATGAGAATGGTCTTTCATTACCAAAATATATGCCGGTATGCATTGGGCATACAAGCATGTCTTACAGCTAAAAGGAAAACCACAAAAAAAAGCATCAGAAGTATGACACTTTGGGCATTTATGTATGATTGTTAGAAATTAATTAAAGGTTTTCATCCATCAGTTGGCCATTTGCTTGTGTGACTGGTGCTGTATATTTAGATAAAGCAACAAGCTGGAAACCGTGAGCTCCACGAGAGGTTCAGTCTTGCTCAGTGGCAGTGCTGGAGGCAGCCCTACTGCGGGCAGCAGGACTGCGAGCACCTGCATAAACTGCTGATACGATCAGGGCCAGACTGAGGGAAAGGAATGGGGCTGCAGTTCCAGGTGGCGTCTGCTAGAAATGGACAAAATGGGGACATAGATGTCATGTAGTTCTTGTTTAAACATGTAGGCTGCTTTTCTTAGTGCTGGAAAAGGGAGTTTTATATCCAGCGTTTCCAGCAGCATTCTACCATTATAAGAGAAATATATAGAAAAATTATAAGCAGTTGTTAGCAGTTGCAAACTATGCATCTGTTATTGTAAGTGGCAATTTACCACACAAGGTTTGTGAATTATTTTGCTGATGCAGTGTGCAAACATTGACTCTGGGTATTCATCTGCCCAGCGTGATCTTTGTGCTGCTCCTCAGGGATAGAAGCTGAATGGCCTGGATTGGTAGCACTATATGTGGCAGTAGCTTGGGCAATACAACTTCTAGGTGATAATTACTTTGCTGTTTTTCACTAAGAAGAGTTTCAATTCTAGCTGATTTGTCATAAGCAGGTAATGAACATCAGTGGACATTGGTTGTTCAGAGGGAGACTCACCAGTTCAGGACATCTAGTTTCATTTTGGATTCTGATTGTAAAGTTTCTCATCCCCTCTTTATGCCAAAGATACTTGATATAGATACTGGCATAGGCACACCTACCTATTTCTGTTTTCAGTGGAAGTTATACACTTCTGTGCCTTTATGCATCATTTTGTGCCTGTTTAAAAAAAAATTCCCGTAGTTCAGCAGCAAGAAGCAAAATATGCCATGTTTGGGCAGTATGCAGGACCTATATGCAAACACATTGTAGTAATCATGCTTGCACACTTTGCACTCTGTGTTAGGTACTTGTAGATATGAAAAGCTTATAACTACTGTTTGTACGTTGATGAGCAGCAAGGTTTTTTAATCTTCTTGGGTTTTGTTATTGTTATTGGTTGCCGTGTTTCTATAAATTAGACTTGTTTTTTCAATTTATTTTTTTTTACCTCTTTCATTAACCACCACGAAATCCAGATAATGAAAAATCATGAATGATTGCTATTGATGACCAGTAGCCTGTCTTACACTCTCCATTTGCCAGCATTTTCAAGACTGAGTTAAAATCATTGCTACTAGAAGCAGAAATTATATGAAATGATTGATAGAATACTTTTCACTACATCTCAGTTGCATTCAGTGAATTCCTTTATAAAATGGCTGCTAGGCTTAGGACATTAATTTGGCTCATTCATGTCATGAAAGGATCCCCCTCAGATTTTAAAACTGCTGCTATTCCAAGAAGTAGTAACTACTTGCTTCTGGGTGGACCTAAAGTCAAGATAAATGAACTTTAAAACACAGTGCTATCAGAAGCCCATAGCTATTATCAAGTGGAGATTGCTATAGAAATATGTTGTTTCTTGTGAAATGCACTCATATGAAAGCAGTGGGTCAGTGTAAAATAATGCTACCAGCTTAGCAGTGAACCTCCCATACCAACTGAATTAAATTCAAATACATGGAGTGATACATTATCCAGTAGGGATACAGAACAAAAGGTGAAATAGATGTTATTTTGGCTAATTCAGTAGTTTATGCTTTTTTTCTGTTTTCTGACCTTGACATTCCATGCCCATGAGTTGACTGAATACTGTTAGGTATTAAGCAAACAGCTTTTTATTTCTGAGTATTGTAAGACTGAATAATAATACAACAATAACAATAATAATAATGCCAGTTATATGACAGTACTGTGACAATATCTTCCTATTGAAGTTTTTAAAGAAATTCTCTGCAGTTACAGTTGTAGAAGAAATAGTCTGTTCCTTATAGCTGAAAAGCAGTGCTTGGAATGCTTTGTTTGGTGGCACTAGTGAATTTGTGTTCTGTGCTTGTTAGAATGCAAGGGGAGGTATACATGTAACTACTGCAAAAGGTTAATTAAAGTAGGTGGATTAATTAAAAATTAATGATGAAGATTCTAATTGACAAGGACTCAGTCCTGACTCCTGCCCGTATGAAGTGGCACTGCTGGGGTTAGGGACATCAGGTGTACTGGTCACAGTGGACCCATAACAGCATCTCAGAATTTGGTCTCTCAGAGACCTGCAGGTTAGGTAGGGTTGCTGAACTGTTGCTGAAGATAGTGTGATCTTGTTAATAGGCATATATCTTTGAATCATTTTTCCAAAGATGTTGGCGCAGCTCTTTTTTTCCAAACTCAAATATAGATGTTGTGCAATGCCAAAAAAGGATAGAGGTCCCAAACCTCCACATTTCTTGAGACAGTCCCCCAAACCACCCTACACTGGCTCCTGAACCATACATACTTAGTTCAACTATTTGCTGGAGCTTGAGAACAGGGAGGGATTCATGTATCTTGAAACAGATGTGAAGCTTGAGTTAGGAGATTCAATAAAAAATAAAACATATTTACTAACATAACTCTGGCTATATAATTATTATTATTTAAAATATGTTCACTAAAGAATAAGGCTCCTGGAAGCCTGAGTGATGCTGGTGTTCATTTGCATTTCTATAGCCAAATAACTCCTGTTTGCTCTTTCACAATAGTCCTTGAGGCTGTGTTTGGGCAAAACTTGCAAAGTGTGTTCCTTGTTTTGCATGTGCTGTGGTCTTCCCAACAGGCATGGGACAGAACCATTAGAAAAAATCACACATGAAAGTGCTGCAGAAGAAAAGCAGAGTGCAGCTGCTCTGCAGAGTTGGTGTGAGCAATGGCAAACTGTTGATTTTCTGAGTCTGTGGGGGTTAATCAGCAGCTGGCTGAGAAATCATGGTGCTTGCCTAGCCTGGGCATAAGTGTGACAATAACATAGCACTGTTGTGCATCCAGCTTTCACACTGCCCACAGGAACGCCGCTGTGGGGAGATACATGGGCTGCCTGTATCCATTGGTCTGACTTGCCTGCCCCATGTGTTCCCTGTCTATTTGAAAAATGAAAGTGACCAGCAGCAGCAACCAAAGCAGACCCAAATTGATGTTGCTTGTTACTAAAGGCAAGAATCTTCGCTTTTACAGATCCTGTGAACTTGGCAACTGGTGAATTGTCCCAGGACGATAAAAAGGTATGGGTTTCTCTTTATATCAAACTTTGTTCAGATTGAGAAGCAGCAACCTCTGCTTGGCTATATGAGCACCTCTCAGAGCTAACAAATAAATAAGGTGACAAATGCCTACCAGACAGCATTTCCTGCCCATTCCTATCCTGTGGGAATAGTTACTGTGCAGATGATTATTATTTGAAAGAACCTGTTATGTGGTTGTGGGCTGGAAAACTGGGTTGGAGGACCAAGCTGTGCTTTTGGACCAGACAGCTCTTGTGTTTATGGTGAACCTTAGTGTACTTGGTGGTTCAGCTGCCAGTCTGGGCGGAGCATAACCTGTTTCGACCGAGCATCATCCTTAAGATAGCATGATTCATTACATCTGAGCAGTTAGTCTCTGAGAGAGACCTTATGGGTAACCATAAGTCTTTAACTCATCTTAACTAGAAGAAATGCCTGATGTAAAACATATGGCAGTTCCCATTGTCATTTACATGGAGGTATCTAACAGCTTTTGGAGGGGACCAATATTGTGAGAAGTCTCATTAATGGTTAGTCAGCTGTATTTGATCTCTAGTCTTCTATTCTGCTTTTTAGTTGTATATATATGCTTACAAAACCAGAAAACCTTTGTCTCACTGTTTTACCACCTTTCAAAGCAGGAGGTAGATTACTGGCTCAAGTGGGTGTGAAGCGAAAATGGTGATTCACTTTGTGAGAAACATCTGGCAAAAAATCTGGCAAATCTGATAAAGGTGTGTCCTGGTTTAAATCCAGCCAGTAATCAGTACCGTGCAGCCACTTGCTCACTCCCCACTACACCCTTTTTCCTCCTCCTCTCACCCTGCTCCTGGAGGGATGTGAAGGAGAGTGGGAAGAATGTAACACCCATGGGTTGAGATAAGAACAGTCCAGTAATTAAGGTATAACAAAAACCACTGCTGCTGCCATCAATAATAATAATGGTAAGGGAAGAGAATACAACTGCTCACCACCCACCAACCTGACCCGAGCAGTGATCTGGGCCTTCTGGGTAACTGCCCCCAGTTTATATACTGGGGACGATGTGCTGTGGTATGGAATACCTCTTTGGTCAGTTTGGGTCAGGTGTCCTGTCTCTGCTTCCTCCTGGCTTTCCCTCCTTCCTGGCAGAGCATGAGACTCACAAAGTCCTTGGTCAGAGTAAACGTTACGTTANCAGTTTGGGTCAGGTGTCCTGTCTCTGCTTCCTCCTGGCTTTCCCTCCTTCCTGGCAGAGCATGAGACTCACAAAGTCCTTGGTCAGAGTAAACGTTACTGAGCAGCAACTAAAACCACGGGTGTTATCAGTGCTGTTGCCAGGCTGAAAGTCAAAACCACAGCACCGCACCAGCTACTAAGAAGGAGAAAAATGACTGCTACTGCTGAACCCAGGACAAGGTGATAGGTGGTAATAGTAATAATAGCTACTAGTAGTAATAGTAATAATAATAGCTAGTAATAATAGCTAGTGTCTATTGATATTAATAACATCTGAATTTAGTGGAATGTTATTGGACAACCACTTTTGTTAGGTCATTATTATAGAAGTGATGACTTTTTTATTTTTTATAATTGCCAGTTGTGCAGAAGTTTGACCATTTGTTTGGGATTGTTACTGTTGTAATTATATAATCTCAGAATTATATCTCTGCAGTACGCAAGCATTTTGGAATCTGTTGAAAACATATGTTGGGGCAGAGTGTTGCAGTTTACGAGTCTTGCTGAGGGGAAGAGGTTCTGGTACCATATTGACTGTCTCTTGTTTTGCTCTTCAGAAAGGTCATAATTGACTATAAAGAATGAACTGAGCTAGACTATATCTACAGGTGTGAACAACTCTGGCATTAGGGAGGCATCTTAGAAATACGTTGCTCTTTCCTCCAAAACACTGGATATTCACTAGTCAGGGCACTGTTAAACTTTGTAAAAGGAGAACAGACTGAAAACTGGAGTTTACATGGGAAGTGATATATTGTTTGGTGTCCTCTTCAGTTATGTTTACAATTTGAGCCTGTAGGGCTCATGTTAGAGTCTGGGAGTAGCATGCTGTATTTGTTGCATTTATTAAAATGGATAAAAGGAAGTGACTTCTGCTTGATAGTGTTTGAACTGAATACTGAAAGCCTATAGAGCAGTTTACAACTAAGCACAAATGTCTTCAAAGTTATAGCTCAAGTTTTCTGTTTCTAGCCTTTCCTAGACTCCATGGTTCCTTCTAAAGAAAACGAAGAACATGTCCTTTCTGGTGTAGGTAAGAAATAATTAATCATTTTGATTTCCCAAAAGCTGCTGATGTATACTAATGTGATGCCAGATACACATAGGGTAGTTTCTTTAAAAGAGGTGAAGGTCACCAGCATTGCGGCCTGGTTTGGCAAAAGATCAGTTTGATCTGTGTCAGAGAGAGAACTTCTTTCAAAGCATCTCTAGCATAGAAGGGTGGTGTATCCAAAAGTATCGTAATACCATAGGATTTTTCAGTAGTATACTAACTGTTGTAGGAGCACTAATCTTGAAAATTTCTGATAGAGCCAGCATGCCACTGAAGGTGAAAAGAAGCATGTAGAAATGTTTAGATGCCAGAATGGTTAGTTGTGGGGCTGGTAGAGGAATATAGCCAGTTCACTAGGCAGTACATTTAGAGACTGAAACTCAAATGGGAAGGTCAGTATTTTCAAGTTTGGGGAAAGCTCCGAGAACTATCTGCAAACATAGGCTCATGCAAAGCACAGCAAAAGACAATGAGTAACTAAGCTCTGCCAGTGGGAGCTGCTGTGCCAGGCAGAGACATCCAGGATGGCATCATTTGCCTGTCGTCCAGTACTGAGCTCAGAAAGAGCAGCCCAGATGGTGGCATTCAGATAGTTGTCGTGGTTTAAACCCAGCCACGCAGCTCATTCACTCACTCAGCCCCCCTTTCTTGCCCTCCCCCTGCTCCTGGAGGGATGGTGAGGAGAATCAAAAGAATGCAACTCCCACAGGTTGAGATAAGAACAGCCCAGTAACTAAGGTATAACACAAATCACTGCTGCTACCACCAATAATAATAATGATAAAGGAAATAACAAGGGAAGACAATACAGAATCTCACCACCCACCGACAGATAACTCACCCCACCCTGCCTGACTGAGCAGCATCCTGGTACCTCCACCAACGTTTCCAGAGCACTAGCCCTTCTGGGTAACTCTCAGTTACATCCTGGGCATGACGTGCTGTGGTATGGAATACCGCTTTGGTCAGTTTGGGTCAGGTGTCCTGTCCCTGCTTCCTCCTGGCCTCCTTTCCTCCCTGGCAGAGCATGAGACTCAGAAAGTCCTTGCTCAGAGTAAACATCAGTATTATCAGCTCTGTTCTTAGGCTGCAAGTCAAAACACAGCTGCACCAGCTACTAAAAAGGAGAAAAAATTGACTGCTACTGCTAAACCCAGGACAACAGTCCATATGCAAACTTTGGTGGCTGCAAAATAAAGTGTCACTCTGTGTGTAGAAAGGGACAGGATATATGTGCATAAATGGGGGTGGTTTTTGTTAGAGGGGAATGAACGGATGTAAACTCAGGCGGCACAGTTACAGCATGAAGAAACTGGCAGATTATTTTAATAACCTCATTCAATTATAATTCAACAATTATTAATGAATTATTAACATAGATCAATTCATCTAGTTATCTATTTGTCTAGTCACTGGTATGCCAAATGCCTGTACTTCAACCATGTAAGTGCTTGTCTCACTCTCCCATGCAAGGATTATGAAAGCTGCTTAAAGGTATTGTGAGTAGTAGCAAGCATAGTAGTATCCACAGTTAACCTGACTTCAGTGCTTTTGAGCACAGGACAGCATAGCAGTCCTTGCCTTGGTCAGTAATGCAGTGCATGTACATGAGACGTTACTGCCCATATGAAAAAACTTGTTTTGTCAAGTGGAACCAAAGTGTTGGACTGTATCTCTGTAGGAGGGTGTGGAGCCATTGGGGAGGGATTATGGTTTGCTAATCTGAAATCACATCTGCTGCAGTCTCTGCTGCACTTAAACCATCTGGAAGGAATATAAGGTAGCTTGAAAGTTGACAGGGTGAAGTTCTCCACCCTGAAATTATAGCTTATTCTTTTTCTTAGTTCGGAAAAGCCTTTTCCGTCTAAGGCATCATTTACACAGTGCTGCTTGTGACAGCTGGAACAGGAACCAGGCTCTCTGGCTTCAGACTAGTTCAGTCTCCTCTCTGGTGCTTGGACGGGCAGCTGTAGCAGATCCTGAGTCCTCTGCAGCAACAAGAAAGCAGTTTTGGCCATGGTTCCTACTGCTAGGAGTGTTTGAGTATAGATTCTTAGAGGAGCTTTGGGGTAAAAAAAAGTGGTGAATTTGTGTACAACTTCAAACAAGATTTAGATGCTTAAAATTTTATTTAAATATTTTTTCTTAGAATCTTATGTATGTATGAATGAAAATCCTAAATATGGATATGAACATGTAGATACATATTTATCTGTGCCTATACATGTATATATAAATACCTTTTGTCCCAAGCACAGGCTCAGCTAATATTAAGCCAAGAAAAATCTCCTGTTGCACCTCTTACCTGAAAAAGAACCATTCCTCTGTCCCTCCCCTAAATTCTAATTACCTTGTAGTACATTTAAGAAGTTGACTTGTTTGTGGAGAAGCTTCAGTGAAATTGGTTCTGCTTG
Source organism: Agapornis roseicollis (assembly GCA_002631895.1). Classification (NCBI taxonomy): domain Eukaryota; kingdom Metazoa; phylum Chordata; class Aves; order Psittaciformes; family Psittacidae; genus Agapornis; species Agapornis roseicollis. The sequence goes on from NDXB01022417.1 coordinate 17,440, forward strand.
ATTTAGAAGTACATCGCTGTAACTGAGAATTTGGTTGCCCTCTGTAAGGACTGGAGCATGGACTCGCTGCTGGCTGGACTGTGGGCTGTCCTTGCCTATCTCCCCACTGCATACTCAAGTTGGCTGTAATGCTCATAACAGACATCTCATATGATTTTGCTACTGACTTTGGCAGGGCCTGGGGGCTGCCAGTCAACACTGTGCGTGAGATCTGATTGGGCTGAAGTGTAGGCTGGGGAGTGAATGGGCTATTGGGCATGCAGTAAAAGGTGGAAGGGGAGGGATGAAGAAGGACGGAAACAGAGTGACAACCAGAAATTTATAACTTGACTTAAGCTGGTTTTATTGGTTTATTTGAATTTAAAGATCAGTATATGTTCTAACCTGACTCACAACCACATGACTAAATGTCAGTTTAATTATCCTGGATTGTTTTAAACTACTTTTTAAAAAATTGCTTAACAATGTTGTTGAATGGCAGTGTTTTTGGCAGGAAGAGCACACAGTGGGGGATAAAGAGAGAAATGGAAATGGTTGTCAGTGGGGGAGAGGAAGAGGGAAAACAGCTAAGGGGGTTTGAGTGAAGAAGAATGAATAGAAACAAGCGAACTCTGGAAGCTCACTGGAAATTTGACCATAAATCAAAGAGGACTTCTAAGAGTGAAAATGTGAATGCTCTTTGAATGGGTGCAGATCAACCCACTTGTGCTTCTAACTTTTTTTCTGTGGTTCTTGCTTTCTGAAACCTTTACCAAAAATCAGTCTCGTCATGGAATGCTTTGGGTTGGAAGGAACTTTTAAAGAAGGGGTGGCTCCTGGAAAGGCTTTGCTGTTCCTGCTCTCTATTTTCTTCCCCAGTCTTCCTTTAAAGCGTATTGACCATTCTGTCTCCCTATAGCCAACAAAGCTTTGTGAGTATATTTGCAGGGGCATTTGCAACAATCAGTGGGATGCTAAAATCGTGCTGGCTTTCCTTGCTCCCTGTGTTTGTCATCATTGCGTTGGGACCTGAAAGGCACCAGCTGAATCTTGCAGTTCAATTTTGAGAATTGTAGTTCAATTTGTTGCATAAGAGTCTTCTAATCCTGCAGGAGAGCCCCTGGGGTCCCAGCCCTGCGAGTGTCAGGATAGGGATGGGCCATAAGAAGCCAGGAAGATGATGGGTTAGGGGTTTCCATATTCAAGTATTGAAGAAATAGGAGTAAACTGTGGGGCACAACAGGATACTAGACTAAGCTGGACAAGAGTTCTATGGAGCCCTGAGTTCAGTGCTGTTCACACCTGCCAGTCTTTCTCCTCAATCTGTATCCCCTGGAAACTGTTAGAGGTCTGTTTCATGTTTATGAGAGGGAAAAAAAGAAAAAGGATTTTTTTTTTTTTTTTAATTCATTGAAAGAAAACACACTGAAAAGATTGAGAGACAAAAGCAATATCCAGTTGGAGAGTGTGAATGAAAGCAACAAAAATGAAAGATTTTTTTTCCTTACAATGTTAAAATATTGAAATATTATGTATTATTGCCAGGCATTGTCATCCTCAGAGTCAGCAACCCTGTACATTTTAGGAGAGAGTCTAGGAGGTGACAGCTGAATGCTGTTACTGTTGGGCATGTGACAGTGTTAGCTGGCATGTGTTTTTAAACATTTATAATTCCTTCCTCTTTTGCATAGCTGCTTTGGGAAGAGGATATTCATATGGTCATTTATAAAGTTTCTCTTTTATAAAAATCTAACCCCTGTTTTTTCTCCCAGGGAAATGCTGTTTGTTTGTTTCCTATACTTCAGGAAGGGAGGATGATGGTATTCAAAATATTTTCCCTGCTCTCCTAGCTACAGTGCCAGTGACCTAGTGGTGTCTGTCTAATCTATTGTACTTTCTCCATTGGTGATGAAAAGGTTCTACAAGACACGTTTTGCAAGAGATAAAAATACTGATGCCAAAGTTTTTGCAGTTTGCCTTATGTAACCAGGCAGCTACAAAGCATTTTTAGTAGCATCTGCACTCTGATTTTCATGGTTCCACAGAAATCACAGTTCAACCACAGATCAGTTTGAGGAACAGAACTTAATGATCTTCTCTGTGTAAAACAGTAGGGCTGCACTGTAATCTGCAGGAAAATCTGGTTTCAGTATTGTTCTTTTTGAATTAGATTTCCTTACCCTGATTGGCAAGACTTAAACAGGTGGGTTTGTTAAGATAGAAAAAAGCATGGTCCTGCTCTCAGGAGTCCCACCTCTGAGCAGTATTTTTTAAGTCTGTAAAATGATTAGTTTTTGTACTAAACTGCAGTCTTTGTTTTGACATGCAGGCTCCATTTTAGTGTTCATTTGCTTTTGGTTTTTGGTGGCCAGCATGTTTGCATTTGGAAGTGTTTTGAGTCGACTCCGGCCATTTTGACATTGGAACTATAGGCAATAAATAAAAGTGAAAGCTACATGCTGAGTGTAGCCTATTTGAGACTGTTACAAGAATCTCATGATTAAGACTATTCAGATCTTTTCTGTTCGTGGTAATTTTTATCTTTTCCTGGCAGCTTTCAGTCTTGTCTTTCTCTTATGTATGCTTTGAGAAAGGTTGGGTGATCCAGACGAAGCATCTCTAGTCCAGGAGCTACAGACCTTTGCTTCAGTTTCTCTCTAACAGATTTACATCAGGACCTTGGGCATGTCACTTGTCTTTTCCCTATGTCTCAGTTTTTCACCTGAAAAAGAAGACAAAGTGAGGTGAGAAGTGGGCACTGCAGTACGTGGATGATTAGAGATGTACAAATACTTAGACTGATTGTGCCTAAGAAGTTCTGGAAGGTAAAAGAGGCTTTTCTGAAAACTTGTAAGTATTTGAAAAGTAGGTGGTCTGAAAAATGCAGAGGAAATAATAGCTGAAGAAAGCTGAAGGCTTGCTGCAGCATTTGCACTCAGCCCTTTGTTGCTGCAGCTTTCAGAGACCTTCATGTTGATGCTTCTGCTTCTGCAAATCGTTTGCATGGCTGTTTGCACCTTGCAGAGGACTTGGGGTTGATCTGTCACAGTCCTGACAGAAACAACCTTCAAACAATATTTAAACATGGCAGTAGTTTATTTCAGTAGAAAAAAAAACATATTCTCATTTGTTTAGAGTGTCTATAAACAACTGAATATTGAAGGCTGTATTATAGTTGAGAGCTACAGAAGATGTGGAAAGTAAAATCTTCCTGGGATGTGAGGCTGAACTGGGATCAATTAAAAAGCTGTGAAGAAATCTCTAAGAAGCAGCATCAGGCACTAAAACAAGCTTGTTTTTGTTTCTTGAGTTTCCTCCGCTCTTGATTTTCTGAGACATTATAATTCAAGTTAACCTCAAAAGGAAAACAGTAAGAAAAATGAACAAGTTACAAATGTGCTGTCTAGCTTCCCAGAGCTTGTCCTCCTCCTCTGCCTGAAATCTAAAACAAAGTTGCTCAACAAACTAATCCTTCAAAAAGAGGCTTGCTATTTCCTGATGTTTAAATAAGCTCTGTTGCCTGTCTTCTGCCTGGTCTCATTTCATGTTAACATAAATAAACAATCTGGGATGTATTTAATGTCAAGTTAGTCTTTTAATGTAAAATATAATCCAGAAATACATTGTGAAGAAAACAGTGGTAGTCTTGAGAGTGCACACATGAATGTGCTTCTCAGCTGGGCTTAAACCACGACATCAGCTTTCTTCCTACTTGAGAGGCAGCCCTTCCCTTGAAGTCCTCCTTAAAACATGGAAAATTTGATTTTTAATGAGATGGGGGTTTGATGAACTTTTTGGTGGTGCAAGCTGCAACAACCAAGTCATTGGTGAAATGTCAGCAGGAATGAGGCCCAAGTCAAACTTGGGTTTGCTTTCAAGTGAGGTTGCATGCGTTCTCTGTGTTGCTGGAGCTCACACTTTCCCCTGTGGAGCTGTGTGAGGAAGAGATTTTCATTGACTCTGGCCCTTCATTCTCAAGCCAGCTTTTCATCAGGGTACAGGACAGAAAGCAACAAGCCTTCCACCCACATTTGTGCTGCATATCCCAGCTACTCTTTTGATGTGAATAGATAATGGACAAGGAGAGCATTTAGGCAAATTATATCTTTATGTACTCTGTTGGAAGTACTTAGTGGTTACTCCAAGAGTCAGGGCATACTGACCGCTGTCACATGAAAATAGTACTAATGAGCTTGTTATGCTAAACCATATCAGGTGAATGATGTGGTAAACAAAGGCGGGGGATGGAGGGAAAAGGAAGGGAGGGAAGACAGAAGTCTGTAATCAGTCATGAAGCAGAGATCAGAAAGATCTGAGTGAGAGGAACACTGTGAAATCCTGACAATAGGACAGTGAACTGGACAATATGAAGAGTCTGGAACAATGCCTGAGATAATGCAGTGTGCAGGCCCACTGACTTTTTGGAGCTGCATTGAGTCAGCACAAGGCAGAGGTCATGTTTTTTCATCAGTTTTGTAAAAACTCCGAGCCCTTCCTCACCTCAATATTGTGGGTGTTCTCCAAGGATCTGCCAGTATGAGTATAGTTTATGTAAAGCTGTTTCTCTTAAATTTTTAAAGGTACATTGCTCCTTCAGTATCACTATGAACAGTTTTGAATAGAAGCGAGTATTCCTAACAGCTCTCATGCTGCATCATCCATTAAATATGACATTATTTAGCGTGATTTTTTTCATTTTTGCTATACCTGTTCTAACTGTGGTTGTCACCCTGGTTTCAAAGAAAATATTAAAAGACCCGCCTTAATTAATTTAATAATTCACATTGTAATTAGAAATATACATGCTGGGCAATAGTAAGAAGTATAAGTTTAGATGGCATGATCTCCTCTCATTCTGGGTGATTTGCAGCAGCTCTGTGATTCTATGTGCTCCGTCTGGGGTTAATAAAAGAGTATATCCATGTGGAAGTAAAAGCAGTGGAGCATAAAAACTCTTGGACTGGCAGTCTAACTTAAAAGTAATCCACAGAGTGGCACAGATAAACTGACTGCTTCTCCTGCAGCCTGCCATGACTGCATAGTGTTTCAGTAAACTTTGGGGTCTGTGTAGACCAGTGTTTTGGGAGATGGGTAGGGTGGCCTGCCACTCTCATCAGGGTATCTGTGAAGGCAGGAGCTGTTCTGTGTTAATTTCCAGGCTGGTGTCCAAGAAACTGCACAAACAAGTCAATGAAAAATTGACCCAAATTTATAGCACCCTATCATTATTTTGTATTTTCCATTAATATTTCTGGTATTTATCTCCACAGCATCTATAAGAGACACTTATTGCAGAAAAGAGGTCTGTAGAGTGAGGTTTGTCATCAGCTGTTTGAATACAAGAATAGAAAATACCTGCATGAGGGGAGGTGTGAGAAGGAGGGCTGTCAGGGCCATTTAATCTCATGTGAAAATGTGCCTAGATTTGATACCTCAATTCACCCACAACTGCGCTTTTCTGGGAGAGCAAACTCTGGCACTTTAAACTGGTAGTAAGAGGAAGATGCTGAACACTAGTGATATTTTATCCTGTTGAAAGCTGTGCCTTCATCAGTTTGTAATGGAAAGTGTGCAGTGCAAGAACCTCCCCATTCCTCCTTTCCCTGCCCCCTGCCCTTCCCAACCCTGCCCTTCTCAGGGTGACTCAGTATGGAGAACTAGTGAGAGAGGTGGGATCCACCAAATACTGTCATGTGTTGGGCAGTAACTGCCCTAGACCTTTTGGGATCTAAACAGCTGTCTTGCTTGTGGAAGGTCTCAAGGAATGTCTATTCACAAAAATGAGGAAATAAATGGGCCAGTTTGCTAAACTGAATTAATGAATCACCCATGAGGAATTTAGCAATAAGGAAGATCATAAAAGAAGTGTGGGAGGTCATCTGCCAAGATCTTAAGAGGTCTGGGTTTGGTTCTGTGTTTCAGTGAGATTTGAGAAAGGGGGAGAACAATGATATGGCAGTTTCTCCTGACTATCCTGGTATAAACTTTTTTAAGAAAGACCCAAGTCTTTGGTAGAGAAGAGAAGTAGTGAAAAATAATGTGTGTGACTAGGCATCCTGTGAAACCTGTGAGGCTGTTGCCAACAGCACTCTGCAGCCATCATATCATTGTTGCGTGCAGGTGTAAAGAGCGTTAAGAATTGGAGGGTGCTTGGTGTGTGGGATCTGGTGGTAGCCTTTTGCTTTTAGTTGTGTTTGATTCACATCTGCTGAATTTTCAACATGATTGTTAAGACTTATGTGGGGTACTGCAAATACTTTGTCCATGTTTGTTGGCTGATTGTCTCTGTGGGAAGTTGTGCTTTTATTAGTAAAAACAATGGAAGGTAGAAGGTAGGAAAGCCATGTGTGTCTGTGGGTCACAGAGGCTGGTGGAGATCATCATCTAGCCCTTTCTACACCATCTTCCCCTGTCGGACCCTTCTCTGCAGCTTAAAGAAATGACTGAAGGTCTTGGGATGGAACAAAACTTGGGGGAATCCACTCTCAGGGATGATTGGCCAGAGCAAACTGCAAGGGCAGTTTTGGCAGAGCCATTGTTCAGGCAGTTCTCACCAAACTTGTGTCCAGCAGTGACCCTCTCCAGCCTTGTTTCTGGGGTTGGTAGCCCAGTTTTACATCCTGTGTACATCCCTTCTCCATCTTGGGAGGGCGTGCTGGGCACACAGAGGTTGTCTGCCAGACCAGAAGGATGTCTGCATGAGAGAGCGAGCTGCCAGCTCCTGGTTTAGTAGTGTTTGGTACTTGCTTGGTGCTGTTGGGCTGTCCTCTGAGTGTGCTGGGGAGGCAATAGTGCCTTTCCATGGAGACTGCGGATGCTGGTGACATTCCTCTGCTTCCTTCCATCCTGCCACGAGCCGCAAGAACGTTCAGACAATAGACAATAGACTGTAGTATCTCTGAAAAACATGTATATCATTTGGATATGTCTTAGCAAGCATTGGGTGAGAGAATTTAATGGTTTACATTATTTATTAAAAGCATTGGCCCTAGATAACTCACACAACTGCCCTATTTGTTCTTTATCTTCACATCTATACCTAGGTATGCATAATTGAAAAAATTATTTACAGAAAGTAAGGTTAATATTTTCCAGCTAGAAAGCACCTTTTCTCTTTTAAGCTGTTAGATCTCTATGCCAGCTGCATGGAAATGCCACCACTTTGGGAACAAAGTGTGTCAGGTGAAAAGTGGGTTGGACCATCCCACAAAGTGCAAGAATGGGGAAGAAAAATATTTTTAGCCAAAGACTAAGGCAAAGCCCTTCTTTGTGGCAGAAAACCAGCATGAGGTCTTTCATGGCTGCATAAAGGAGTTTTACAAACTAGAAAAAACTCCACCTTTCATGGGGCCTGAACAGAGCAAATAACATGAGTGATATTCAATTAACCCTTCAGAAACAGGGGTTAAGGTTGATAATTTATCTGCACTCTCAGACTACCACTGACAAATTCCTGTGTGAGATCCTATTCAGGGGAGGCTGTTGTAAGCAGTGAAAAGCCCAAGAACTTGGCTGAGAAATAGAAGATAAACGGCAGGAGTAATGCTCAGGGTTTTATTACAGCAGGAAATTTAGTAGCTGATTCTCTGAGTGTTATGTAATAGGGCTGCTGTTGAAAAATTATTTAATAATCCCTAATTACTCATTTGTATTAGAATGTTCTAAATTAATGCTGCTAGTTTGAGAGAGGGAGCAGGCAGTAACTGAGCAGTGAAAACATTTATGCAGCATACAGAGGTCATTCAGGAAAGTAAATGTCTCGGCATGTAAAATATTTTAATGCCATTAAATACACAGGCTACATTTCTGCATTGTGACTGTTTTGTTCACTTGTAGTTAACCCTCACTGGGCTAAACAGAAGTCCAGGAAGACCAGTGGGAGTAAGTGAGTGTATTTTAGTTGAATATGTAAGTGAAAAAATCCAAAATTGTTCAATTTAGAGAAAAGATGCACAAATGGACATATCACTGCTGTAAGCCAAATTTACTGTTACTCGTAAAGCAGAATAAAAGAATAATTGCTGAAACAAAAGATGTGAGACATTTTAAAGTCATGGTAAAACATATACTCTCTCTAAACATAAACTGTTGTTTGTCCATGGAGCACTGCCTTTTGTACATGTCTGAAGTGACAACTTTTATTCCAGTTGGCAGTTAAGTACATCCGATGGGTGAGAGAGCACACTTATGAAGGGAAAATCGCTGCATAGATGGAAAATCTTTTATGTTGGACCACTTCGGAAGACATTTCCTAAGCAGACAAGTTATACAACAAAATATGCTTCATCCTTTCCTTTTCTCTCAAACTGTGTCCATGATGGGAGGCAGGCGAGTGCCCTTGATAGTGTGCAGGTGGGAAGGTGTATGTCAGTGCCTGCGTTCCTGAATGCCCAGGGGATTTATCAGTGCAATTTGAGCCTGACATTCCAGGGAGTAGAGATATTTTGAAGTGGATGCTTAAAGCATGGGTTTATATCCTCTCTGTATTTTCAGTCATCCATTGTCTGTTGTAATTCCCTGGGGCTGTTAATTGTATATATAAATCAAACAAAGTCTATGGGAGTGTCTACTATTTAAAGTGAAAGTCTAAGGCTTCCAGCGTCTGGGGCAAATTATTCTTTTTAGGCCTAACAAAGCTGGCAGAACTTCAGTTAAAGGAAGGACAGAACAATGATGTGTTTCAACTGTGTTTTATGTCATTTGTGTGCTTTATGGAGTGCTTGTATAATAATTATTTTATCCCTGAAAACGTGATAGATATTTTTCTAATGGGTTTTGAATTTAATTTTTATTTGAATTGCATTATTTTCTTTTAACAAATACATTGTTATCTTTGACTGAAATGTGGATTGAGGAATCACTTGAAACATAATACAGAAGTAGCGCTGCAGACCTTTGCAGCCTGAAAAATAATTGAAGTAAGGAATGTTAACAAGCTCAAATGTCATCATCCTCCAAAAACTGGCATTTAAGCTGACTCACATTCCCTCTTCTCCTTTATGTGCAATACAAAACCACATACATTGTGGGGAAACTAAAAGAAATGTTTGGTGGAGTTGGTTAAGAAACAGTGAACATGTTATTTTTGTATTAGCTCTTGTATAGCCACATTTGAGCCTGCTAAAAAAAAAATATAGTTTGTATAGTGTAAAGATGTTGGGGGAAGGGATAATGAGTTCCTACTGAATACTAATTGCCTACGAGTTGTTCAGGGAGACTGTATAAGAATGGAGGATTTGTTGTAAATTAGTCACTAGCTGTATTGTGCATTGCTGTGAGGTTAGAACCAGAGTTGTAAAGGTGCCAGCTCTACAAAGTCCTTATGATTCACTAACTTGGTGTCTGTGTGAAGGAGAAAATACTATTCAGACTAAATATTATTGGAAAGAGAGCTCCTCTAATGACAGTGTAATCTTTCTTTATAACACATAAACTTTAAGCTCATTTGAGCTGGAAAGATGGGAGTGACAGATTTTGAGTGGGGGTATTGCTGCTTTTGCAGCTGCAACATCCCAAGGTATGCTGCAGTTGTAAGTGCTAAGAGGAGGGGTATTGCTTCTCAGTAATATATGGTACAGCAGAGTGATTAGTGCTCTTAGTTTTACCGTTAATCTTTGGCTTCTTTAATTTCAGCATTTGCCTGTCCCTAATTTGAGAGTCCTTGTAAACCTCACTTTTAACATGTAAATAAAGCTTTGAGAAAGCTTGCAATGGTTTGTTTACTTTTGAGATGTATTTTCTCATTTTTACTCAACTCCTATTGTTTTCATTTACATCAAAATTGAGAGGTGAGTTAATGATTCATTGTCACACTGTGACCTTTAAAATAGCTGTGGACCACGATGCAACAGCTCCACTCCGAACTCTCCTACTTTAACCTCATTGCTACTGCCGTAATATTTGCAGCCTGATCTGTCTACATGCCTGGACGCCCGAAGAGAGCAAACATTTACAGCTTCTCCCTCCCCTGTGTTTAGTGGGCAATTTGATCCTCCTTTGTCCATTCCTTTATTTTACATCATTCTTAGACTTGACTTGCTATTGAGAACAACAAAGTGCAACTTTGGGAATCTGCTCTCTGTTTATTTAGCACAAAAATGGACTCAGATTCTGATTCACCTTTTAATTACTCTTGGCCTTCCTTACCTAAAATGAGGATTCGAAGAAGGGCATCCAAACCAGGTAGAAAAAGCTATCTTCTTTTAACTGACTCTTGCTTAATAGCTCTACCTCCTTTTTGTTGTCTGGTTGTGTGCAGGTGGCTCTAAACAGCTCACATAAAGTAGTTTTTCCTTCTATCAAAAGTCTACCTCACTGTTAGTTATGCTTTTGTAGATAACAGTGCTGGAATTTGTTGAGAAGAAAGTGTTTTCTCTAAATTTTGTACTGTTCTTTAAAATTATTTTTATTTCTTTCTTATGTTCTTGGTTTTGTTTTATTTAATTTTTTCCTCTCTTCTGCATGTATGTGTAGCTTTCACTGAATAGCTCTCACTCTGGGAGCTGCATGGCACAGCAGTGGCTACAGAAAGCTCTGCTGGCTACAGTTTTAATTTAGGGAGAATTTGGTAATACAAATAAGCCTCAAGAGCTAACAGGAATTATTATTATTTTAAATTAGAAAAATCTTACCAGAATGAAGAAGGAATTCTTTTGCTGTCTGTAAATTAAAGTGAAAGGGTCAGTTACTGTCTTTCGTGGCAGGGTCAGTTACTGTCCTTGCATAGTTAGACATTGTCTTCCCTTTTTGAGAATTCTTTGGAAAGTAAGCATTATGAATGTTGTCAGTATGATAAAGGAGGTTTTAAGAAGGTTGAAAAGCACTGACCAGCAAGTTTATGTTAGGAAGAATTAGCATTGAAAGCTTTAATGAGGAAAGATAAGTTTTTGCTACATTTAAAAGCAAAGAAATGAAGAGAAAAAATGGTAACAAAATGTAATTTGTGCTTCCTTCCATAAAATTGCTTTTTTGTGTTTCAGAAAGGGGAAAAACCAAGTAAGAGAAGTAAGATCCATCGGTGTCATTAAAGTCAATGAGCCAGGAGAACCATGTTTACACAGACTGAGACTTTGACCTAGTTTTAGAGAGAAAAATGTGTACAGAATGCACATTTTAACATGCAGAACACTTTTGAACTTCTTACTTTTATTCATGGGAAAAGCCATTGTTTCCCAAGTGCATAGGATTTTCTGCAATATGTATGGATGCAGATGCAATTTTCAGAGAAGATGAAATGGGTTGCGTGTTGCATAGTGTGTGTTGTTTCCACAACCATACACAACAGTCCTCCATGGCATTTTTGTTGTAATTTATTATACCTTAGGCATCCCTTCTTTCTTTCTTTTTTTTTACTTTTTCTTAACACTTCACCTGTGGTAAAGCAGTTCATACACATCTGGTGTTTGCATGTTACAGTATTGGATCTGGTTTCTCATCCCTGCTAACAGTATACCAACACATGTGCCTGGTATGTAGAGCTGATCATGTATGTGGGGTTGTTGGAGCAAGAAGGTGCTCTTGGATGCATGTGCATGTTTTAGCGGTAAAGTCCAAGGGTTCATTTGTGCTTGAGGAATTGAAATCCTGGCTGCCCACATGATGGGAAAAGTGCCTCTGCAAGGGGACAGCAGGCTCATGATCTGCACTCATGATCTGTTTCTTCTTGGTCCTATCTGAACATGGCTAGCGGCACTTAGGTGTTGGGTATGTGCCTCACAGCTGCATTTCCCTCATGCAGGAGTTCAGGTCTCAGCAAAAAAGAGGCTTGTAGTGCCTGATAGAAAGTGGTCCAGGACTTGTTCTCCCCACCCTGAAAGTCATGGAGGCTTTCTGTACATGTGCTGGGTGCTCCGGCTGACCTGGGCAATGGAATGTCAGCTTCCTGCCTTCCCCTCCAAACCAGCAGGCTGTTGGTTTTCCTGTTCTGTGGTTGGTCCCCATGGGAGCTGTGCAGACCTCTCTGGTGGGAGAGTCTAAGGCAGACTTTGCACCATACACATCAATGTTTTCTGATTTTAAGTTCCCTGTGTGCTCCAGGGTTAGCTTTTGTCCCTGTTTGGGGACCTGCAAACTGGGTGGTGGAGCCCTTGCTGTTCCCCTCAACTCCTGGGGACTGGCAAGAGCCAAGAGCAGGCTGTGCACCTTTGGAGCCGTGCATTGCAGGCTCCCTTCATCCTGATGAGGCTGTGTGTGTCTGGCATAATTAAAGGTTAATTAGCCTTAGCAGAGAATGTGAACATGACTGCATCTAGTGATTGGGCTGGGGAGGGTGTTCTAGATTTTCTTACTTGTTGCAAGACCCCTAATGGTGTTTATTACATTATTTAATGTGAAATGACTGTAAACCAGGTCTCTTCTCCACTCCTGTTGCACTGCATAGACCTATCAGAGACAGTGGCTTTCAGAGCCTTTTTGGAGGCTTTAACAACTTCAGGGGTGCTGAGAATACCTGTCTCCAGCAGGTCTGTCCCACTGTGCTGGGAGCTGGGGGTTATGCACTGAGTCCACTCAGGCAGAGGTGGGAATTGAAACTGAGTTTCCCATACCTTGGAAAAGTACTTTATCCATTGTGCTTTTATACAAAATGAGACCCTAACTTATTTCTGTTTGTATATCCATTTGCATAGTAGGTAAGGCCTCTTCTTCAGTGAGGATGGTCAGGGCTGTGAGTCCCATGCTGGAAAGTGATGCTTTCTCACATCCCATGTTCAGGTGACAAAGATCAAAATTAATGATTGACAAGTGCCTTTATCTTCAGTGTTACTTTAGGATCACATCTTGAAAACGATGGTATGGTTTGTAGCATCTGGATGTCTGAGCCTCTCCACACAGTACATAGAAAACAGTGCTTTTGTTTCCACTCCATAGATTTAAGACATTAAATGTTCATCTTTATGAAAATAGCACTTCAAAGCCTACCTCACTTTACCCTCCATTTATTACTATTTTTTATGTACTTGCTAAATTTTGCTGTCATGAGTAATTGCACTGTCTCAATGAAGCACTAAGGTACCTGCATTAGGGATGCAGATCCCTCATTGGAAGTGGTTGTATGGTCCACATCTAGATGTTCATGTCACTTAGGTCAGCCGCTTGCTGGGAATGTGAGCACTTCTTTCTCCAAATTCAGGTGACCACTTCTGTATTTAGAGGATAGCATATCCAATGCACTTAGCAGTCTACATTTTCTGCTGACTTCATAGTTCTGTTCCTTCCAGTTATACATTGACCCCTGCACAGGTTGCTGGGGGTAAATGAGATGAGCTGTCTGAAAACTATCTGGAGAAGGAAATCTGTAATTTCTTTCCTGGCTTTTGGCTTGGTCACATTGATGTATTTCACTTCTATTTTGTTGTGTGCTCTCACAGAACAATTTAAGTTTTTGTATTTTGTGGAAAAACAGTCAGTGTTATGTTCTTGCCATTTTCCAGCATAGGTCATTCAAGGCTATACATTTTCTTATGCCAGAAAGCATGTTTTGAATTATTGCTATGATGATCATGTGCTTTCTTTTTTTAAGGCATTTTTATAAGCTTTTTGTGCCTGGTAAAATGTGCAGCCTTTGCTATGTAACTTTGATGACAACATCACAGAAGATGTAGAGAACTTGTGCCTAGTTATTCATTGGTCAAGGTCTTTTATTTTAAGCATGTTTGAAGATTATCCTCCCCAGAACTGTGGTTTTTATTCACCTGTATCAAAATAATGCATACATCTTCCTTGAGTGTTTACCAGGCAGATGGCAGAGAGCTTCAGTCTCTGCTAAAGGAAACATGCCTTTATTTTATTCTTTGTGGTCATGGCACAGTATACAGCCAGAGAGTATTCGGCTCTGGCAAGAAGATCATCTTGATGAGCTGTGCATCCTGGGTGGTTTCAGTATGTATTTGGGTCATTTTTACCTTAGCATCTTGAAGTCCATTACTGACACTTTATAGAGCTAAAACACTGTCACTCTCAGAAGTAGTTTGCCCTGGTAGTCTTACCTGTCTTTTCATAAGCTGTGCTGAACTTCTGTAGCTGCAGTAAGAATAAACATTTTGAATGGGTAGGAGGCATTTTTAAGACATTTTGTTTGAAAATGCATGTTGTTGATACCCTTTGTCTTTCAGGCACTGGTACCCAAGGTAGTGGCTCTTACCTGCTGCCATATTAACCTGAAGGAAGGTCTGCTGATGGTTCCTGTAAGACCAAGATAACTTGTAGCCAGCAAGGCAGGCTGGGGGCAATTAGAGGGGTTGTAGAAATGCAGTGTGATGTGGATGCTTGCCACTGTTTCATCACTTTTTAAGCCATGTAGGCCTGTCCAGTGGAAATAAGTTACTAGCACTGCCATTATGTAATTAATAACGCTCCTCCTTACATTCAGCAAAGTCTTTAAATACTTCTCTTGTTACAAATTTAGTTTGATGTAGTTGTCCTTTCATGCATGTTGAAACTGGGGCTGGACGTAGGGGTAAGGAGGTACAGTGGGGTCATGTTGAAACATGAAGTCCAAAATAACCTGCTACCTTTCGTGTTTTCATTTAAACCCCAATGAATATTTATTAGCTATCTCAGCTTTAATAACAGATTGACTGGAGCATCGCCAGAAAAACATATGGCATTTAGCAGTGGTAATCAGTTAAGATTCACTGATGAAAAGTACTGCAGATAACAAAGGATACTTTGCTGTATTTGCACCAGCTTTCTTCAGAAGTTGCTGCTCAGGTTGTTAGTGTCTTACAGAATTTTAAAGTAATGTAAAATGTGGTATTAGAACTTGATGTGTAAACAAAAATATTAAGTAATAGGGGGATTTTGTTCTTTCTGTCTGAGGACATATAATTCATAGTGCAGTCCATTAACTGACTGCAGGGACCCCAGCAGTGTGGACTGTTGCTGAAGTCAAGAAACTGTTTCCGTGGGCTTGGGTTTATGCCATGAACTGTTGTCCTGGGTTCTCCCCCCATCCCTCTGGAAGCAGGGGAGGGCAAGAAAGGGGGGTTGAGTGAGTGAACGTGCTGCCTAGCTGGGTTTAAACTACGACAACTGTGAATTATGAATCTGTAATGCCTGGGCTTTTTTCAGGAATATGTATCGAACCTTAGCTGCATAGCACTAGAGTGGAATACCTCCCTTGCCAGTTGTACCCAGTGGATTTACATACAGGAGGGAGTGTGCTGGGGAAAGTAATGAGCATGCAAGGAGCAATAGAGAGCCTGACATGTTTTTTCTTCCTGGTTGTTGGTTTAAGACCAGTGCTTGGAAAGCTTTACTTGCCACAAGAAAGTATCACCAGTTTTGCCAAATCACGTTTCCACATGATTTTAGCTGCCAAAAACTGCTTTAGAAAATAATGCTTTTGTACTATTTATAAACAAAAGCTTTGGGATCTTGGCAGACATAAAGAAATAGCTTGTAGCATTAATAGATCTCAAGATGGCAGTCACTAAAACTATGTTAAAATTTAAGGAAGGAGAAGCAAAATGAGATGCATAAGGATGTTTTAATGGTACGAGATACTACAAGGCCTGTCAGGACTGGAAGTGATATACATAGTGTGCTGTTTCTAAGTGTGAATTTCCAGTTTCCTCTAAGTATAGAGCTTCCTGGTCTTGGGATTTATGAGATATCACCTTAAAATGAAATAAATGCTCTGGTGTAGCATAGAAGTTTTGGCAGTGGTCTGAGTATTTTTTTTTTTTTTTTTTTTTTTTTTATTTTTTTTAGGGAAAAAATCCCTCTGCCTTA
>NDXB01022417.1:33206-90185 GCA_002631895.1 Agapornis roseicollis
TTTTTTTTTTTTTTTTTAGTTTTTAATTTGTTTAAGGAACAAATACCTCAGACCTGAACAAGTATAGCTTCTAATCCAGTCCCTGGCATGCATGGCAGGGAGGTTGGACTAGCTGATCTTTAGAGTTCCCTTCTAGCCCAAGCCATGCAATATAATTCTGTGGTCTTCCAAAAGCAGTTACATAGCTTTAGGAATATAGACTGGGGAAAATCTTCAGTGGTGTCTTTTTCTTTCCATCTTTGCAGAAAGTAAATTTCTGATGCAGACTAAGAAGGATTGTTTGCATAATTTTCAATGACAGGCAAACTGGAATGAAGTTTGTTGAGAGTTTTTATTTCAGATATTTTGCTGGTTATACTTTTCTCTGTCACACCATTCTGATGCTAGTCTCAGCTCATTTCCAATAGCAGTGCTTGACTTCCAGCATCTTAAACCACGGAAAATTATATTCCAACTTTGTTTTGGTTTTTTGTTTGGTTTTGTTTTGTTTTAGCCAGTTTTCACACAGTCTAGAGTAAGACTGGTTTCCACTTTGTCAGATTTTACTCTTTTTACAATCTGAAGATAATATGAGGCCTTGACTACAACCTCAAATGCTGGATTAGGTGTATGCTCTTCATGTTTTGTAAGCAGCTTTAAGAGAAGTGGGTCTTCAGGACAAACTGACAGTGTTTTTGTAGCACTTGGTTGTCTGCTGCTCAAAGCAGTGAAATAGTCAGCCCATGCAGCTTTTTATAACACTTGCAGCCATGAGCACACTATTGAAAACTAAACTCTGGACTTCTGTTAATGATTTCTGGTGAGACTGATAACTTCTTATTTTAGTACCAAAAGAGGTCAGATGCAGTCTTCATCCCAAATACCTTGTTCATGGGTCAGATCTGGACTGATTGCTGTCACCCTGTAAAGACACTATTGGTGGTATTTTATTTATAATCTTACTGCTGGTTTTTGTTTTAAGAACAGTAATCTGTTTTATTGGTTTAAGATTAATATTTATGTGGCTTCCAGTAGGTAGAATGCTTTAGGAGAGTCATTATTTGACTGCAGTTGAACAGTATTGTGTTCCTATAATGTATCAGATGTTAGGTATTTAATGTATAAGTCAGAAACGTGCATATTTCAACCCAGCCCATAAATCTTGTCCTATGTACTTTT
The DNA here is from genome assembly GCA_002631895.1 of Agapornis roseicollis. Classification (NCBI taxonomy): domain Eukaryota; kingdom Metazoa; phylum Chordata; class Aves; order Psittaciformes; family Psittacidae; genus Agapornis; species Agapornis roseicollis. The sequence goes on from NDXB01022417.1 coordinate 34,365, forward strand.
GCAACCACACATTGCCATGAAGCTCTAGCTTAGATGGAAAATAGAAGGTTTTGTTAACCAAGATACAAGAACACTTATTTTTAAGTTATATAAATGATTTGGGGGTTGGACTAGATGATCTCCAGAGGTACCTTCCAAACCTAACAATTAGGGTTGATACTATAGGCTTCTTGGAAGATACAGCAAGTGCTAGGCAATTACAAAATGGGCAGATTTTTGAGTGGCCACACAAATATTACTGAAATTGTATCATTAGATTTGGTGCTTAATTTTTAATTTTGCCATTTTTGTAACAGTGTATATATACACGTTGTATATACACAGTGTATATATACGTGCTTGAAATTTAGTGACATATTTTCCATAATTTCTTTTTTCCAGATCAGAGACAGTCTACCCTTGATGTTCTCAGGAAACTCAAGGCTCCACCTACTTTTTTTACTGCAACCAGACTTTCTGCCATGATGACTGGAAGTGATGAAGTATATGCAAACTGCATGGTAGTAGACCAAGTAAGCTTATGTTTGATCATTTGGCAATTTTTTCATCATCTTCTGTTAAAGTAACTTTTTTGTGTGATATTTGAATGTCAGAAGTGGTGTATGGCCAATTAGCAAAGTTCTAAACTAAAACCAGTAATACCTAACTCTTCTGTATTTTATAACCCATTTATGAGATCCCTTTTAACAGATTTAGTTGGTGAATAGTTAGGAATTATTCTCCCTAGCCTGTAGGAAGAACTTGAAGGCAGCTCTTATTGTCTTTTCTGTGTTTGTGAGATGAATGGTGTTTGCTTCTTTCTAAGAAACATTAACACAGTATAACTTGCTCACATGCACTCAGATTTTCTGAATTCTCTGCACATTCACAAAAGAGATGAGTCTGCTGATGCTAATATTAGAAGAAGCATAGGAAATAGGTGCTGAAAAATCAAAAGTGCATGATATGTAGGCTTATTTTTCCAAATTAAATTGCATAATGCTTGACTTCTCTTCCATATGGCTCCCAGACTAATGTATTATGCATATTTTTTGCTTGACTCAAGGCTATTTTTTTAATAAAAGCTATAAATATTTGAGTCAATATATTTAACAGAAGGCAAAAATATGAGCAAGAAATCCAGTAGACTTGCAAATACAAATTCATTGCTACTCTAGTTATGGAAAAATCAATGTAAGGTCTAGAATCTCTTACCATACAACTTGCCTTCAACTCATGTGCTCTAAAAAAATAGTATGTGAAAATAAAAGGCAAAACATATAACTGTAAATAAAGTGGAAAACTAATCTGGTCTTTGTTCCTTGACAATATATCTTGTTACTGCCTCTTACCAACATTATTTTTTTCTCTGCAGGCTGGAGATTTAAAGACTAACTATGTGAAAAGTGAAACATGTCTTAATCCCACCAACTCAATCATGAAGGCTAAGAGCTCATCATCTCCTTCTCTTGAGAAGAATGACCAATATATGTATGTTCCAAATGAAGAAAACCAAAGACCATTGAAAAATGTAGAAAATACAGGTGTAAGACATACTGATTCATATGGAGCAGATTCATACCTTTCATTCAAGACTCATGGATTTATTAAGGATAGGGACCAGCTGTATGCTGACATGAAAAAAAAAAGGTATGGAATTGACTTGATGATATGGCCAGAATAATAACCTTTTACTTCAAAATATGTAGAATATGTAGTAATGTAGAATATGTAGTAGTGGAATATGTAGTGATAAATATTATTACTGAGATAAAATCACTAGTTTTAATCACTGATATTTAAATTGTCCTAATGATCTGTTTTTGTAAAATAGTTATGAAGACATTTTTGACAAAAATCTCACCCACGCTTCCTCAGTTTTATTGTCTGCTAAGAATATAGACCAAAGTCTGTTGAACTCTGGAAATCTTTCCATTCTTTGCACTGGCCTGAACAAACTTGTTCCTGCATACAGATAATTTTTATCTCAAAAGACACAGTACAGAATACAGCTCTGTGTTTCTGATAGGTTCTGTCTGTTTTCTGCTCTTCTACTGGTATACAAGTTTTGTTGCCAGGAGAGACAGTTGTCTGAGAATGCTACTCCAGATGGAAATGAGTTATGGTTGGAACTGGTTGGATTCAGGAATGCAGAAAGCTTTGATGATGAAACTATAAATTTTGTTGTTACCAATTAATAAATTTCCATGATAAAAAGGCTTTACTGTTTCTACGGAAAGAAGGGATGTGAAACCAGTTCCTCCTGTAGAAGAGAAAATTTGAATCTGTCTCTCACCTTTCAAGAGTGTTTGGACCAGTTGGAGTTAGGGCATCAGATCTATGTAAAAATAGTGAGGAAGCAGTAGTATCTGTCTGTTATCAATTAAAGTGGGGGATAACATTTTCTCTACCTTAAAGTTTCTTATGCAACTGTGAAGGCCCTCTAGACAGAATCTTTTAGCAGAGGTAATCCAACAAATACCAGACTACGAGTTATTCTTTCCCAGACCTTTTATTTTTGCTAGATTTTATTTTTTGCTATGTGGCAAGTTACTTAGCAGGACTTTAAACCAGCTTTTTATGTCAGAAATGTTCCCTGGGTAAGTTACCCCCAGTAAGACATGTATGCTTGACTGCTGACAGAGACACATACTACTTTTCCAATTTTAAAATGCGATAGTAACTTAATGCAGTTAAATAACTTGTTTTTGAGATGTCATGTGGGCTATGACAAGGAAACATTGTGAAAGATGGTCTCCAGAAGTGTAATGAGGATGTAGTTTTGGGCAGTATTGGTATATTTGCCCTTCAACAAACTGTAGTGGTGTGTGAAGGAATTGTTGTGCTATTATTCCTGGAAGGAACTGTGCCTATTTAGAAATACCACACGTGATTCAATGTTTTATGTTGTAAGGCTGGAATGTTGTTGCAAGCAGTCAACCGTTCCTTCCAGTAACTCTGATGGAGACCATGAACTTGCTCTTGCAGTTAATGCGACTCATCCTCCTGCTTGGGAACCTCGCTAATCAAATAGTGTCTAGGTGTTTGAAGTACTGATTTAGCCAGAGATTGCTTAGCCTGTTTATAGTTCTGTATGTTTTTAAATTTATAGCTTTTGAAGTGAATCTTATGAACTGTGTCAGACCCACCTTCATCTCTTTTGTTATTTCTCTTTCATCCTGCATCAAGTCATGGATGTAGACAAGATATATCTTTGAATAGCTGTATCATATATTTCAAATACACACATATTCATATAATTATTGAACAAAATATTCATATATTATTGCACAAAATATTCATAATACCCACATCTTAAATCTGAGGTAGTTGTCTCTGTTCTCATCATTGATGTAGATGGGAGGGTACATGTGTGGAATAAAATATCTAATTCTAAGAGAGATGCTAAAGATGGGTCTGAAAGTCATCCTTCACATGTGTCTGACTGTGGTGGGAGTTCGTGTGGTAGCAAGCAATGCAAATGTATGTACTGCAGATCCAGAAGGTTGCATCAGGTGAGGCCTGTACAGAGTAACTGAGAAACTTGACCAAATGACTTCAAACCTGAGAAGGGCCTCAGAGTGTGACTTAAGCTGACATAATCATGGTGTTTTGGATTGTCACTGAACAGAGTATGCAGCAATATTTTGATTGTTGCATTAAGGTTGAGATGTATTATTACTTGAATTCACGGGAACTAAAGACTTCATTGTCTGCTTCAGTTCAAGTCTTGATGACCTTGAAGTAGATGGCGGAAGTGGAGATATTTCGGACAGATCCCATGTTTGCTACCCTCCCCTCAGCTCGTCAGAAGCCATGGCTAGTAGCAGAGATGGATTAGATTTATCCACCAGTCTGCATCCTGAGGTATTTGATACTATCTTGCTTTGCATTGTTTTCTTTTTAAGTAATTCACTGAAAATGTCTGAGAAACATAGGAGTCTGGAGGGGAAAAATGAGTTCCCAGTTAGCAGTTCTAGTGCCTCTGGAGAGCAGCACATATGGGGCTGTGGAGCTGGAGCTGCTGATTTGTTGTGGCAAGGCTTGGCAGTAGCCATGGGAAAGGTCATCCCATGAAGATTTGCTTCAGTTTTGAAAAAAGCATCATTTATTTATCAGAAGCATTTCAAAGGAAATATCTCAAGTTCAGTGATTCAGCATTTTCTAACCAAAACCTATTTAGCGAGCAAATGTTTAACCAGCTGTAGTTATGTGAAAGGGTAACAGCTTTGTAAAGTATAAAACCAGCCTGCTGCCTGTTTCAAAACAGTTGCCAAAGTCAGGGAAATTCAGGGGGGTTTGTGCATTGATGAGTACAAATCTTTCCTCCTCATTATGGTTTTCTAAACTTTCCTGGCTACGTTAATTTTCATTAGATAGTGATGCCATTTCTGAGGTCTTCGCACACAAAGTGTTTTTTTTGTTTGTAGGGTTTCTTTATGTTTTTATTATGCAGACTTTTTCCACTGTTGAGCTTTATCTGACTTTCAGCAAATGATTACCTGAAAGGAGAAAAAAAGTCCAGCACAGACACTGAATTCTGCTAGGGTTACTTTTAAAATCAGTGAGGTAAGCAGTTTAGTAGTAGGATCTGTTGAAATGTAAGTGATGTACCAAAAATCAGGTATGTTCCTTTCAAGATCAGAAAATCTTTTCACACACAATAAAAGAAGAGAAATAAAGAAGGAGAAGGAGGCTAACTCCTTTCTGTGGAAACTCAGGCATTGACAATTACAAATCCAGGGTGTTAGTCTTCAGGAAATAATTGTGAGGCATTAAAGTAGTAAGATCAATGTCTCCTTTGGTAAAAGAAAATAGCTTGGGCATTGGATATAATAGCCACAGTGCGGTGATGCTTGCCACCAACCTGGAGTAGAATGTGAGCTTTTTCTTTGCCTTTTCGTCTAACTTGCACCCACAAATTATTTCCTGTAATATACAAAGATTTATCGTGGTGGAAGTATGACAGACTTCAAGTCATCAAAAATTGTACTTAAACCTTTAAAGAAAACAAGAAAACGTGTGTGGTCTGTCACCCTTCCAGAAATTCTGTCACTGCCTTCTTTTGTTTATGTTACTGATGCATTTCAAAATTACGCAAATTTTAATTTGCTGTGATTTCTTGTAGGAATGTGCAGTATCTGGGATTCGATCACGCTCCTATTCCTGCTCCTCTCCCAAAGGTGTATTAGGAAGACCTCACCTTCCTCGAGACTTTGCAGCTGGGGATTCAAATGAAGGTCGGTGCTCTGGCTTTGCACCTGCTTGCTTCAGGTGCGGTGCTGATGGCTTTACTCAGGCCTGTCCTGTACATGGACCTTGCCAATATCCAGGAAAGCAGAGTCCAATTGTCTTTTAGTACGCTCTACTGTTGTCCCTTGCTCTTCTTCCATCTGCTGTCCCATCATGCTCTCCCCTGATGCAGCAGCTGATTCTCAGGAAGGCACAAACTGGGAGACCATTAGTCATAAAAAGTAATGCAGGCAAGGGCAGTAATCTTTTTGGAAGATCCTTACCCCAGCCTCCCGCTGGGTGCCCAGCAAAGACATGAGGAAGCTCTGGATGGCACAGAAGAGGTGTCAAAGAGGGTGGATGGCCCAGCTTCCTGCAGATCCTGGGGAGCATCTGAAACATGGATGGGCTATTATAATCTTCATAGGTATAAAGCCCACCTTCTCCATTAAGTAGAGTCACAGATGTTTCTGCAAGAAGTGTGTAATTTTTTACAAACTTTCTAACATGTTTTGTTTCTGGACAGTAACTTCATATTTAGAAGACAACACACTTTTTGCAATGATGGTGTGGGTTATGTTCAAGAACCATACAAAGCATGAGCTAAATATATTTGTTAGCTTTTCATATAGATCACATCACTTAAAGACACACTCCACACACCCCCCCTTTCAAGAGGCTTGGCCTCTGTCATTGCCATACTTCCAGCTTGTCTCTCCCTCCAGTGTACCTTTAGCTTTAAGCTAGTACTGAGCATGAGGCAGGATGTATTAGTTACAATGAACCAGATGTGATCAACACACAGAAAAGTTGTGGGTGCCCCATCATTTTAAGTATTAAAGGCCAGGCAGGATTTGGCTTCAAGCAACATGATGTAGTAAAAGATGTCCCTGCCTGTGGCATGAGGGTTTAGACTAGGTGATATTTGAAGGTCCCTTCCAACCCAAACCATTCTGTGCTACTGTGACAGCAAATATAAAAACACACAGAAGTTGTGGAAATTTTATGCTGCCTTTGAAACCAGACAACAAATTCAAAAGCCATTGGGAAGGTGAGATGGAGAAAGCTAGTGGGAAAGCATACATTGACTGCAGACATCTTTTTTCCTTAAGAAACTGTGAAAAGCAGGTTTGTGATTGCTCAAAATAACTGTAAGATTCCATGTTCCCTTGTAAGGAGGAGAATGTACAGCAGTCTGCAGCCTGCAGCTATGTTGTATTTTTCCACATCACTTAATGTATTTGTAACCATTTGTATCTAGCAGAGTAGGTGAGCAGTCTGGCAAAACAAGGCAGAAGAGGAAAGTATGCCACAGAAGTAGAAGACGGGCAGATTAGCAAAGCCCAGTACATGTTCTTAAAGTTAAACCAGAATTCCTTTGACCTTGCAGCTAAGGAACTGTTGGTATCACTTCATCCAGACACCATTACCTGCTCTGATCTGGTCTGGGCTCAGGCCTATGTCCTCTTCCTTCTCTCTCCCCTTCCTCTGGGGTCAGTCAGTGCTGGACCTTTACCTGTCTTGTGGAGAAGGTGGAAAGTCTTTTCCTGCCTGTGCTTTGGAAGCAGTCTGTTCTGCGGCCTGCCCTGCAAGTGCGGTGTACTGCTGGGAGGGAGGGTAGGAGGTTTGCTGAGGTTCCTGCTGGTGCACCCCTGCAACCAACACCTCCTGCCTCATCCCTTTCATCTGCAAGAACAGGAGCATTGAACAATGTTTGGCAGCTGGCTGTGGTGACTACTGTGTGTGGCAGGCACAGCTGCAGTTGCATCTGAGTATTGGACTAACCCAGGAGCTTAGTCCAAACATTTGAGTCAGGTAGTTCATCCTGATCTCTATGGGCTGTAGTGTGCTTGTGTATGGGTCTGTGCAGGTGTCTGCACGCCAAAAAACTGTCTCTTCCTCTCTGCCCACCTGCCAGCATTTGAAACATCTTGCTCAGGGCTCAGCTATTCAGAAGGGAGATGCTACTGACTGTATAAATTGAAACCTAAACCAAAGCAGATGAACACAGGATGGCAACAGGAAGGTCTTTCTGACATGAAGTATGAGGAAAAAAAGTGGGAAATCGCTCTCCATTGCTGATGAAAGCTTTTCAGTATGTTCAGATTTAAAACAACTACCTGCTTTTATTTGAGAAGGTATTATGAGGCTGTAACAGTAAAGGATTTGTCCCTGCTCTGTAGATGGTGTGCTCATGAACAGTGGTCGATCCCTTCTTCAGGCTCTTTCGCTCTCTAAGTCAGTGTCTCTGCTCCACCCTTGTAGTAAGTACAGTGCCAACCTCACAGCGCTGTTTTGCATGAGGCTGTTTGCATCTCCCATGGGTACATGGCCTTCATTTCTTCCAAAAACATTCTGAGGCACCTATTGTGCCTGATGACTAACTGAACTGCCTTTTTAGTCTTGCTGCTTCTTTGGTGTCTTTTGAATCATACCTGTCATAGCTTTGCCAAATATATCTGGAAGACGTAATGGCTTCTAATGTGGAAATTGTAAAGTGGTGTGTATTTTATTATTTCTTCCAGAACAACCCCACTGAATTGCTTTTCTTTAATTTTGCTTTTTAGACAGTTTGTTGGAAAGTATCTGCTTGAGTCCTCTCTACTGTTTGTAGGATGTTAACTTACAACACTACATATCCTGTGCATTACACAGACTAGTAATAATCCTCTTCATGTAAAGGGATCTAATTTTATTTATTTTTTTTTTTTAATACTGCAGATAAAGCTGCATAAGACAGGCAATTGCAAATGTTTAAAGAATGTCATTAAGGTATTTTACAACAAATTATGTGAAAAGCAAAATGACGTGTGAATCATTCAAATCTGGGTTATTAAGAAAAAACAAAAGACATACTTTCTGTTATTCTTTAAACCAGACATTTCTGCAGAAACTGGCTTTCACTGATACCTGTCTCAGTTCTGGCAGACTCTGTCAGCTAAACAAAGCTTACTAGGCAGTGGTCTTAGCCTAGGAAAAGCTGCTTCTAATGTATATGTTTTTGCTTTCCTAATTTTCAATGACATTGCAAGCCTGTAATAACAAGCTTATGGCCTGGTGGAGGTCGCACGTTTCCGATAAACGTGACGACCTCGCAGCCTGAGTGCCCTGTACCTCTTCATGTCTTGCAGAGCGAGCATACAGTCTGCCGGAGCACTCCCGGGACAAAAGGTACGGGTGCCTGCCGCACCATATCGCGGTGAGGGCACCGGGAACGGGTGCAAGAATGCCATCTAGGGAGCGGAGAAGGGAAGAGGCGAAGGCACCTCTCGCAGCGGGGTTTTAGCAGCTGTTTAGGGGCACACTCCTTGCCCGCCGGATCTGTAAGCCCATGAGCGTCCGGGATGTGCTCCTATCTGCCTTTGGACCATTAAGGTCCAAAACACGTTCATGAAGGCAAGGGGTATTTGGTACCAGTTGTGAACTGCACATGCTCGTAACACATTGCACATTCAGAGTGCTCCACGGGCTAGTGGAGGAAGACAGGACAAGAGGTAACAGCCTCAAGCTGTGCCAGGGGAGGTTTAGATTGGATATTGGGAAAAATTTCTTAACGGAAGGGCGCTCAGGCACTGGAACAGGCTGGCCAGGGAGGGGTGGAATCACTGTCCCTGGAAGTGTTCAGAAACTGTGTAGAAGAGATCCTTAGTGACATGGTTTAATCCTCGGCTTGGTGGTTCTGGTATAATGGTTGGACTTGATGATCTGAAAGGTCGTTTTCAACCTAGTTTATTCTATGATTCTAGTGCTACTCCTTTATTTAAAGAGGGATTGTAGAGCTTTTATTAATAACATCAGCTAAACCCTCAAAATAACAAATAATTATTGTGAATGTTAGGTGGAATAATCACCATCCAGATTCTGCTTTGTTTTAAGGGACTGTTACTGCTGGAATGAGTCTGGGTTTTTTTACTGGTCTTTGTTTTAGGATTCAGGAGGAGGAATGGAATAAATATATTGTACCCTCAAAAAATGAGTCTGAAAAATGTAAAGTGAGTCGAACTTTCAGCTTTCTGATGAACAGAATGACCAGCACACGGAATAAGTGCAAGGTAATTTAGGATTTAAATCCATGCTATTATATATAATTATGTCACTGTAATTAAATTAATTATATATGAAAATATAATTTTTATGTAAAGTTGTTTATTACAAAACCACATAAAATAGTAGGAAGAAACTTTTATATTTTTTAAATTTTATTTTAAAACATATGCAGGATACCCTGAAATTGCCTTCATATTAAAAACAGCTTTCTTTTTAGACAATAACCTTGCTGAACGTCATCAAGTATTTCCCTTGCCATTATTTTGATGTTATTAATAATCTCATCTGGCCATTTAGCCAAAGTTTAAATGCATTAATTTCTTTCAAAAATAATTCTCTTTGTTAAATAAAGAGGTATGGGCCTGTGCTTGCAATTGCTCTCAACAAATAACTGAGTCTGTAACTTCTACACTGGCATGTAATCTGTTGAATTTGCCTTATTTAAAGTTACTGGGACTTTTTGCATGAGTAAGCACTACTTAGAGTTAAATAGTTGCAGACTTGAGGTCTTCACAGTTGAAACAAACTTACTACCAAAGGTAAATTAGAACATTTGTGGTTTAATTTTGAGACATCTGAAATTTAGATTAACAGCATCTTGAGAGGTGGATCTGGCCTATGGGATCTTTTGAGCTGGCCTTTTGGCAATTTTGTAGTCTTTCTAGTACAGCCTCCCATGCCCCAGGATATCCTAAGATACATGAATTTTAAGGTGGTTGGCTGAGGCAGTATCTTCAAGGGTGTCAGAAGTAGCTGTGAATATGTATGTCTGGTCCAGCAGCCATACATTAGCCTGTGTCTTTGTGGTCTTCTAAAGGATAACTACCAGGGCTGCTCAGAGGTTGTGTACTGACATAACAGAAGTACTGTAAAAATAGGCAGAATTTATTAAATTCTTTAAGGCCCTATTAAAAATAGGTTATTTCTAATGTCTTCTAAGACCTAACGTCAAGTTGTCTAAATTTACAGAACTACAGCCTTAACTGTAGGGGCATGAGTTTACATGTATGCCTCAGGGAGATACAGGCATTGGTATCTGTGTGTGCGTGCAGGGAGTCAGTAGCACTTACTAAATTTTGTCATCTGACCCTTCCCTTTTTGCAGCTTTATAGATGTATTTCTGCCAGTCTTCCATAATGCTGACAGGCTTAGCTGCCAGTGAAGCCAATGCCTGTATCATTTTAGGACTTCAACGGTGTTGGATGTAATGATACAGTGTACTGTTACAAGACATATAGGACAGGGAACAAATATTTTAGAAGGGTTCAATTGCTTCTTTTCTAATGTCCCATTTTTTTTTTCCTGCCTTTGCTCTTGGGGATGAAGACAAAAAATAAAGATACCAAAGATAAAGAGAAATTGAGCAAGCACAATTTTACAAATGGGACCTTCTCAGGAGTTATGCCATGTATGGCCTGTGAAAAGGCGCTTCTAGGAAGAGACTCACTGCAGTGCTCTTGTAAGTAGTTGTTGGCTTTTCATGTGAACTTACAGTACTGTGAATCCTGCCTTGAGATTCTGATTCAGTGTTTTGTTTCAAAAAGAAACCTTACTTAGGTTTGGATGCACCTCCTGTATGTAATTGGATGCACTTCTTTTATGTAATGATTTGAGGTTGGTAAGGGAGAGGGAGGAAGGACAGCAGTTAATGGATTCAGAAGGGGACCACCACCATCTCCCAACACATTAGGCAAAAACTTCTTCCTAGCAAGGGGCTGTAACATGAAAGCATTCTCAGGGAACTGGACCTGAAGGAGGGGAAAAGGTGAAGCCTCAGAGTAGTATTTTCTGCAGGCTGGAGACCTTGTACCAGGTTTTGAAATATGCCTTCTCTTTCAGATTGCAGCATGATTGTGCATAAGAGCTGCAAGGAATGTGCTCCTGTGTGCACTAAGGTAACCTCCTACACCAAACTGTTCTTCTAGAGCACATCTGCTTTCCAAGGGGTCTGAAAACATCATTAATAAAAAACAGAAAGTGCACACAATCTCCCAGTGTCTGTATGCAAAAGTCTGTAGGGGTGTCAAAATATCTAATGTGAGCAAAGAAAGCAAGCACTGTGCATGAACAACACTTTTTAGAATATGGTCAAAAAAGAGTTTATAGTGATATTTTTGTTTTTGAAGAGTTGCAAGCTCGAATTGTGGTGTGCCAGGAGGGATGCAAAAGGGGTTAAAAAGAAAGGCTCCTTAAACCCCTTGTGTAGCTGGGTTTTGCATGGGTGATGGCTTGCAGGGAGAACATGTTTCCATACAGATTCTTCAACATAAACAAGCCTTAAACAAGCCTAAAATAAATCAGGCGAGTTTTTGCTATTTTGGTTATAGCTGTCATGTCATAGTTTTGCACAAATTTCTGGCCAACTTTAGGGCGTTCAGACAGCTGAAGTGGCAGTTCTAATTACTGCAGTGGATAGATTATTTGTCAAGAGGAGACAAGAACCCCCCATCACTCATGACTTACCTCAACAAGAATGAGGTACCAAAAACTTTCACTAATGAAACACATTCCTAAGCACAGCAGGCTTTTGCTATGAGTTCTGCAAAAGTCCTCTTTGAAAGGGGGATTGATTCTGCCTCTGCTAAGCAGGAAGGGCCCTGCCTATGCTTCAAGCTTATTTGAATATAAAGCCTTGAATGGGAACTCCTTTCCTTGAAGCATTTGCAGACTATATAAGGAAAATAGGGTGCTATAACTGAGTGGCAAGCTTCTCTGTTTCAAATAAACAGATTCAGTTTTGTATTGTAGTACAAATATTGTAATTATTCGTTTCCTATTGTATTGTTATCTACAGTTATTGTATTGCATTGTTATCTACCATAAACTAGCAAACCTGCATTTATTACTTATTAGTAGAAATTAGGACCATAATTTAGGACCACTTTTCTGAAGCCTTTTAGTGAGATGATACATGGAAGTGAGTTACTGACTTAACTACTCAGCGTGTTATCAGCTGTGATTTCATTGCGGTGTCACAAAGTTCTTCTTTTTTCAGAAATCCCAAGAGAGGTACCATAATAAAAGCAAAACCTCTGCTGGTGTAACAAGTAAGTTAGGAGATGTAACTCTTGCACTTCTAAGTTAAGCTTTGTTAAAACCCCTGGGACCAACAACATGAACTTTCCTGCATCATTTTTGTCTCTCTGTTTTCATTTCCAATATCTGTAAGAAAGTGTATGTGTCTCTAATACCAGTAGGATTTTTTAAAAGAAATTACTGTTGAATTAACTCATCTTCTACTAAAAAGAGTGGGAGTTTTGCTATGTTTTGTTTTTGACAAGAATGAAAATCAAAAGTAGTTAGCTCTGTCTTGTGCTTTTGAGTATGTTGTTCATTGAATGCGCAAATATTTGGGTCTCCTGTGTTCAGGTTGTAGTGTTAGAGCATGTGTGATTTGAGATTGTTTTCAGTTATATCCATGCTGGACCTATTCCACTTTGCCTACAGGCTTATCTTTATATTCTGTGGGAGACTACCATGGTCTTGTACCATGGCAAGCAGACATTCTTTATACCCAGTATGGGTCAATATGAGTACCAGGTAGTGTTTCTCAGTATAAATGTGCTATTGATGACCTACTCTACATTGTTTATCAAAATGTGTTGTGCTTTGCCTCACAGATTCTCTGCCTGGAGATACTTCACAAACGGTGCTCTTCCCAGTACATTCTTCTTCCTCTGTGCCTATCGGACTGTCTGCTGGAAGGAGGGAAGCCTCACAACAGTCCCAGTTCTTGTCTAAAAGTGTTCCCAGTGCCAGTTTTGAAAGGTAAAGGGCAGCTGCTAGGGGACTATGCTAAATAGTTCCCTATGCTAAATAGCTCCCTCTATGCTAAATACATCAAATTTCTAGGAAAATTGATGCTGTTAAATAAACATGGGATTTATTTTTTTTCCCTGCTGTAGAAAATCTATGCCATTTTCTGAGCAAGACTCTGAGACTAGCAGCTGGAGGTCCAAGTCACGGTCTGAAGAGATGTTACAAGCATTAGGGACTGTTTCTTCAACGGATTCTTTTATGATGGAAGGTGAGAAGTATTGCACAGATGCTGCATTTTGTAGCCTGTATTTGAAAGTGAAGAATAGAAAAACTCTTTATTACATACTGGAACTAACTTTGTCTGCTGAAAGAACATCTATTTTTTACAATTACAGTTGTGTCCCTCATTAAAATGCTACAATCAGACACATTAGTCCTAAAATACAAATTTTCCTTTCTTCCTTTTAACTAAATCTTTGATTACTTTCAGAATACTTTTGTGTGGTGTTAACATTTTAAAATAACAGGGGTAAACGTGTTTGGCATCCTTTCAGAACCAGAAAACCAACGTATTTCTGCACTTACCCATTCATCTCCATTGATAATATACATTGCAAAACATAATCCTGCATCACATGTATTTCCCCAGTGGCCCCAAACTCTTGCCTCCCACTGGTAAACTGCCCTCGTAAAATGACTGCATATCCCTGTGAAGTGAGTAGATATAGGCTTTTTCTGTAGCTAGGTGTGAGACTGGATTCCAGAGCAGAAGTGCATTCAGTCACAAAGGATAGTACAGATATCTCTCACTGGACATCTCCTTCCAAAAATATTGGATTTTATTTTTAAATTTCAAAAAGTTTCTTTAAGAGAAGAAGTATAAAAAGGATTTAATATGGTAAAAGAACGGTTGGGTTTTTTTCTCCTATTCCCCCCTGTCACGTTTGCATTTCAACACTTTGGTAGTGATATTGACGTCTGGCAAGCTTCTCTGTTGTAAAGCTGCTGTTGATGTTTGCAGAAGCCTTGTCTAAAGTTCATCCCTGTGATGTGTTGCCCTTACTGTATAAGTACATCTGTGTGTTAATGAGATTATATGTTTTGTTACAGATGATGTGGATTTGTCTCAATGGACTGATCTCCACACAGATGCACAAGAGTTTGAGGCAGAGTCCTGGAGTCTTGTTGTGGAACCAGTGTTCTGTAGAAAGCAAGAAAAGGATGTCATCAAGAGGCAGGATGTCATTTTTGGTCAGTATTTCAAAGATTTATATAGGTTTAAAAGCAATTTGGCTTAGAAACTAGAGAGGGAACGTGCACATTTTATGCTCAGAAGAATGAATGCTTCAACTCAGAATAATGAGAAGGTTCAAAGAACATTTTGGTCACAAATTACAATGTGTCCTAGAGCTAAGGAAATTGAGAGTACTGACTACTAGTGACATGTCAACCCTGTTCACAGAATGGTTGAGGTTGAAAATGACCGCATCTGATCCCCAGCTCAAGCAGTTGTAACCTCAACTTGTTCGGTGGGGTACAGTTGAGAAAACTATGCTAAAGCCAGATAAATTAAGTCTTCCTACTTACATAACCTATTAGATTTGAGGCTCACACAGAAAAAAATACAACTGTGTATTTGAATGTTGTTAAAGTCTGTCTTAGGTGTGCAAAATGTTCAGGTGGTTACAATACTATGCTGTTTTCTCTTATACTGCAGAGCTGATGCAAACTGAAGTGCATCACATCCATACCCTGTTCATTATGTCTGAAATATTCAGGAAAGGGATGAAGGAAGAACTGCAGCTGGATCACAGCACAGTGAACAGAATATTCCCCTGCTTAGACGAGCTACTGGAGATGCACAGGCAATTCTTTTGCAGAATGAAGGAGAGACGGCAGGAATCATGTGAGGCAGGGAGTGAACGTAATTTTGTCATCAGCAGAATTGGAGACATCCTTGTGCAGCAGGTAGAAGCGTCAGCTCTGATAATCCTTTATGTACTTAAGTTTCCCAAATTGAACAATTTGTTTACTTTAAAACTTTGTGGGCAAGAAGAGGGTTGTGGTTATGTTATAAAATTCAAAGGCTGTTTCCTCCAGATTGTTACAGGCTATTGATATAGCAGTGAGAGAAGACGGTTAATAAGAGGTAAGTGTGATGAGCTTGGGATGAACTTCTACTGTGTGGTACAAGTGCCATGAAAAGTGATGAACTTGGTCCTGTTCACAGTAGAAGACTGCTGCAGTCCTATCATGGACTCCAAAAATCGAAGTAGTGGAATCACATTTCTAACAGCTAGAGCAAAAGTGTGAAGAATTGCCTGGAGAAGAAACTACTCTTTCATTTCTTTTAGTGATCTGGCACAGTGCATCTGGAGTTGCTGCTCACTAGAGAAGGGGTGGTCACAGCGTGTCTATAGACCTATATGTAGAACAGCTGACTGCTTGCAGGTCACACTTCTAGCACTTCACGCATTCCTTGCAGTCAGGAGAGTGTGTTTTTTCACCTCAGTCTGTCAGTTTTCACTCCACTGAAATAAAGCATCTGAACCATTATCTTGACTAGAAGTTGTGTGGAGATCAGACAAATTCAAATAAGCCTAAAGGTCTGTGCTTGCAAAGAAGTGAAGGAAGCGCTGTTACAATAATTATTCTAGCTGTTACAGGCAAGACTGTAGGGGAAGTTGCTTGTATTCTACGCAGCCTATGTTCTTCCTCTTGCTCTTAAGACCAGTTTATTCTTTAGTGGTGGGCCCTTTTAGTAAAATTCAGAGAAATTGAGAAACAAGTAGCATAAAAGTTCTGTGTTTGTATAAAATACACAAATTGAAGGTACATACTTTCCTATTAAGTGCACTAATGAGCATAATTCCCTTACTAATTTCTTCAGTTTTCGGAGGAAAATGCAACTAAAATGAAGAAAATATATGGAGAATTTTGCAGCCATCAAAAAGAAGCCGTTAATCTCTTCAAAGAGTTGCAACAAAACAAGAAGTTCCAGAATTTTATTAAAGTAAGTTTATGTGGAGACAGATCACTATTGATAAAATGCTCAGGAAAAAGACATGTAGCTTTTACTTAGATTTAGGATTGAAGTAATATTCAGTAACTCACTTTTAATGGCCAATAAAAATGGCAAAAATTTTTCCTCCTTAACCAGTGAGCTGATAAATTACATTTTTCTTTCAAATTTTAGAAAGCTTTGGCATCCAGTGTGCATTACACACATGTTCCTGTTATGGTACACCTCATACCTCAGGGCAGCAACTGTTCCTTGGGGATGGTTCAGATAACCAAGCATTTGCTTTAGTTTATTCTAATGCATTTAGATCATATTTCTTATTAGTCAATTGGTGGTTTAATATGCTTTTACTACTTAAGGTATGTATTTGTATCTGCAGCTGAGAAATAGTAACCTGTTGGCACGACGCCGAGGAATCCCTGAGTGCATTTTGCTTGTCACCCAGCGAATCACCAAATACCCTGTTCTGGTTGAAAGGATATTGCAATACTCAAAAGGTGAATAAAAGCTAAAGTTCTGCTTCATGTCTGGAATCCTAGCACATTTCTAACTTAAGGAATATACACTGCTGCAGTGTTGGTGGAGATTGGCCGAAGTCAAGACACCACTCAATATGAGTTACAAATCTTGCTCACTTTATTGCATAAGCCTCCTATATTTATACCACACACACTAGTTCACA
This sequence comes from Agapornis roseicollis, assembly GCA_002631895.1. Classification (NCBI taxonomy): domain Eukaryota; kingdom Metazoa; phylum Chordata; class Aves; order Psittaciformes; family Psittacidae; genus Agapornis; species Agapornis roseicollis. The sequence continues at coordinate 51,086 of NDXB01022417.1, forward strand.
CCCTTAACAATGCTAGGATTGGATAACACTGTCCTGGGAACTCGACCCCCAGAACTTCTTAGCTCCCCCTCTCCTCTGCCTACCTCTGAGTTCTTACAGCTGGTGTTTCTTCTATTCCCTAATCCATGGCCTTCAGTTTATCTCAACTCTGTGACTGTTCTCAGGCAGGCTGCCTTACACCCAGGCCTCTGGATTGCTCACAAAATGTCTGCTGTTATGCAGCCTATCCACACTGAAGTATAACAAAAGGTGAAATTCACTGCTCTGTAGAGAGCGAGGGCAAGGTAAATATCTCCTGTTCAGGCAAATGTCACCTAACTCGGTGTCTGGTGTATGTAGTCCTTGTTAAGGCTGGGCTGTGAAGGTTTTCAACATTCCAGCTCAGTAAACCATGAAAGTCTAGAAGAAAATACTTGTTTTAGGAGAAGATCTTGACTAGAGGATGTGAACTAATTCGGGCATACATCTGCACCTTCTTGGAAATAATTCTGGTGGAGTCTCTTCTAAGTGGGGCTAGGTAAATGTTTTGTAAATGACTCGCCAGTTTTTCAAACACAGCTTGAAAGACCTCTGGAATTTTGTAGAGCATTTTAGAAATACTAATAACTTACAGATATTGCCCCCTAAATTGGCAGTAAAAAGCATTGGAGAAAGTTGTATAACCAAATGCAAACCCTTTATGCTTCCAATCTTGTTTCAAGGGTTCAATATATTATATGATTTACTTGGTAAGTAAAATTTTTTAAATGGTAACAGCTCATAAATATGTCAGAGACTATTCAACATGCTGGTTTGACTTATGAGTACCTCTGAGGTACATGTCATCTTTTAATAAGCAAGTCAAACAAAGGTAGATGCCTCTAATATTTCTAGTAAATTGATTGCCAGATTCAACTTAAAATGGCATATTTATCAATTTAAACTTTGCATCATGCTGATTGCTTACAGAAATCAAGGAATTATATCTATCTTGAATATCCTGACCACGAATGTGTTTATTTTTTGTTTCATACAGAAGGGACAGAAGAACATAAAGACCTATGCAAAGCCATTTGTCTAATCAAGGATGTGATTGCAGAAGTAGATATGAAAGTGAATGAGTATGAGAAAAAGCAAAAACTGTTGGAAATTCTCAGTAGAACTGAAAACAAGACATACACCAAGCTGAAAAATGGCCATGTTTTTAGGAAGCAAGACTTGATGAAGAAAGAGAGGATACTTCTTCACGAAGGTTTAGTGTACTGGAAGACAGCAACTGGTCGTTTCAAAGGTATTCCATCTGAGCAGTAAAACCCTTTAACTCTTTGTTTACAGATAATGCATGAAGATTGATTTGTTTAAGAATGAAAATACTTTATTATGATGTACTGCAACCCCAAATTTCTGAAGTATTGAAAACTTGCAATTAATTGCTAGAAGAGTAGTTGCAGAAGCTGCTATGGTTTCTGGGTAATCCACTCTATATGGGTAATAGGACAACTTCACATACAAAGCCTTCAGGTGTGTTTCTTCTTTCTGTCCCCTGCTTTTAGTTCATTGGTTTGCAGTTTCATCCATAAAATTGAGTTTTGACTTGTACAATAGTACTGCTCACAGTACTGGCTGTTGAAAGCAAAGCATGAAAAATCACGTGCTGTCACCTCCCTTGACCTGCTGTCCATGGTGCTTTTGATACAGCCCGGCACACGGTTGGCTTTCTGGGCTACAAGCGCACGCTGCAGCTGGGTCATGTTGAGCTTCTCATCAACGAACTCCCCAAGTCCTTCTTCTCAAGGCTGCTTTCAGTCCACCCCCTGCCCATACGCCCATATAATTGTATATATTTTAATTGTACTATATATGCTGTATATATAGTACTAATTTTACTATAATTGTAATAACTTTAAATAATAAACATTTTCCTTTTCAATTTTAAAAAAATGTTCTTTTCCTTTTCTCATTTTAAGATACCTTAGCTCTGCTTCTAACTGATGTACTACTGTTCTTACAAGAAAAAGATCAAAAATACATCTTTGCAGCTGTTGTAAGTATATTACCAGATGTTTGAATATACATGTTACACATTTATTCATACATTCCTCAAAAGTTAAGCCCTTTGATAGGTTATTCTCAACTTTTTTCTTTTTTCCCACTCATAGGTTAAACCCTGCTAATGTTTTCAGAACAGTAATATATCAATATATGGAAAATTGAGTTTATTTTCAAAATCAAATCATTTTTTGAGGAAGAAGGATGCAAATTACAGAATGATATTTTTAGTGTCATGCCTCATTTGATTACAAGGCTTGAAGTAAAGCAGGCTCTTTCAAGTATCTAAACCAAATTTTAACTTCTGGTTCTGTAAAACAAGCCAGAAGAATAATTTTAACTGCAAATGTAGTAGTAAACACACAAAATGTAGGAAAGGTCATGCAGAGAAGTTCCCAAATTATAAAAATGTTATATGGATACTGTGCCTTAGCATCGCTTAGCCTCTGGGGTTTACTTTTTATCACATTCCCAGTGCTTTACTTGTTCATAAGTGTTATAAAATGTATTAAAAAATAGTTATAAAGATGCCTGAATACTCAAAGCTTGCAGCTTCTTATACCTGGTGAAGACGTGTAGTCTCACTATAACAGGATTAGAATTAGACCAATTAATAGAAAAATCATGGTCTTTTAAAAGTGTGATGTTTCATAAGAAAGTAATTTATTATTTGCTGTGACTGTTTCCCCCAGGACCAGAAGCCTTCTGTTATCTCCCTTCAGAAACTTATAGTAAGAGAAGTAGCCAATGAAGAAAGGGGGATGTTTCTGATCAGTGCTTCATCTGCAGGGCCTGAGATGTATGAGGTTCATACCAATTCCAAAGAAGAACGTAACAACTGGATGAGGCATATTCAAGATGCAGTAGAAAGGTAGAGCAAAAGGCTTCTGGTTTTCACCCTGACAGTCCAAAACAGACAGAAGTTTGGTTGGACATTTGTGGCTGCATTCTCTCTGTTCTGTATTGCACTGGACCCATCCTTTGAGGTTGGGATTTACACTGAGCTCAGGATTCACAGATGGCAAAACCTCATCATCACTTCTGCCACATTTCCCATGTTATTTCTGGTTTCCCACTGAATCAGCAGACCCTTCTCATTCCCCATTAGATATCCATACCAGCCATTGCAAGCTTTCCTCACCTTCACCTTTGGCACTGGATGCTTTCCAGACTCCTGCAGGTGTCCATACAACCAATTTGGGGAAGTCCTCCACCATGCCTGTTAGCTTGGTGTCAGTTCCTTAAGAATGGCAGGGAAAGCATTGCCCCTCATGGAGTCCAAGCTTATGCTTAGCACAGCAAACCTGCATGAGAGCCATCCACCTATTTGCTGCACGATGCAGCCTTAACAGAATTAAGAGGAATCCTTCAGTCTGATTTATGTCAGTTGCTGATTTTTAAAGAAGCAGACAGATGACATGCTTCTGGATTGTAACAGAAGTTTGTGCTGATGTTGTGTTCTGTTTATTATGAACAGAACACTGTACTGAAGACGAATATGTGCTGTGCAGATTTTGGTTTATCCACTTCTGTTTTTCTTTCATGTTTGAAGTTGTCCAGAGGAAGAAGAAGGAAAAATGAGTGAATCTGATGAGGATAGACGTATTGCTGAGGCCAAAGCATGCAGAATTCAGAAATGTCAAGGTATGGTACCTTTCCTGCCACTCTGATAGCTCCTGAATCCTGACAGTTCAGAATGAATGAATCATGCTCCCATACTGACTGTTGGGCAGAGCCACAGTGGAAGAAACTGGCATGGTCTGATGGTATAATATGAGTTTATTGAAAGAGAACCACTTTTTTTCCCAAGCACTTCATATTTTTTGCCACATTACCATAAGTATGAAAACCAGAAATGGATGCTTTCAGAATAAACAGTGTATTTCCCAGATTAGCATCAGGGTCAGGTAGTTTTATGTTCATGGAAATATTCAGATCTTCAGTGATTGTGTGGTTTTGTGCTTGTTTATGGCATTTCATCCTTTGCTGGTATTGTTTTCGTCTGATAATGTAGCTAGTAGGGATAAATTCTGCTTCCTTAGTTCCCCTACATGTGACTTCCACATCTTTATCCTGCTGTTGGGGAGAGAAATAACAGCCATATTCTACCTGTAGAGAGTCACAGGAAAGTGCATCCTCTGCTGAGAAGTGTTCATTGATGTTGAGGTTCTGAATCAGCGCATCTCCTAGCTGCCTGAGCGAAGAGCTTTTCCAGCATCGATCATTATGAGTACACAGGAGGTAGTTAGGCCTCAGAGTGCAGAGAAGACCACTTCATCAGGGTAGAGCACTCGGCTAACTCTCTGCCAGGGTCTTTGCCAGCTTTCATAAGGATAGACTAGGGAATGAATTTTGATTCCTGGCCACTTAAAAAGGGCCTAGCTTGAGTCAGCAATGTCTGTGTTGTGCCATAATGATTAGAAGAGCGAATTTGAAAAGTGCTTTGCCTTAATGATAAAAAATATTAATATGGTGTTCTATTTTGATTGACAGAATCACTGAGTAACCAGGACCAGCAGATCTGTAGCTGTTTGGAAAAGAAGTTTCGTATCCATGCAGAACTGGTAAATATGAGTGGGTTTGAGGATGTTCATGTGGAACCTTACCTCCTTGTCAAACCTGATTCTGGAGAAACTCCACAGGCTTCTGAATTGCTGGCAGCAGCACTCAAAGAAGGTGAGTTTGCATGGGGAGAGTAAGCTGGTGGCTTTTCACATGGGGAGATAATTCAAGGTACCAAAGTACAGCCTTATTGGCTTGTGCTGCTATTCTGTCAAGTCTGAAGAACTGTCAGTGTCAAAACTTGGTAAAGGGCATTGAAGAGATGTATATTTGTCAGATGTGTGAGATGGTACTTGCCAGATTGTAAGATAAGAGGTATGTTTACTGCATAAACACATACATATAAGTAGTCAGGAACAGGTTGCACGTGATCATTGTTTCCTTAGCTGTCCTTGCATTACAGCCCTGTGATGCACATCACAGTATGATACTGCATCTGGTTCCTCACCTTCACCTACTTTGGTGGATTTGATGATAGATCAGAATCATACAGGGCATATACACACCAAACTGCAGATGATGTGTCCTTGCCCGTGGCAGGGAGTTGGAACTAGGTGATCTCTTTAAGGTCCATTATCATCCTGAAATCATTATATGATGCTATGATCTGGGCAGATCTGCAGAGAAACACTTGCCAGAATTGCTGTAGGAGCCATATTTTTTTTTGCATACTAACAGATACTTATACTGCCTACACGGCTGTCCTCCAAAGGAAGGAAGGGAATGGTATTTGTGGGTACCTTACCTAATGCGAAGTTCAGCTAAGCTCAGCTGAAAACAGTCCTAGTAAACTAAGCTGTGTCCAGCATGGGACCTATCCATTTGAGAAGGACTCTTAAGATTTCAGCAGCTATCACCTAAATTGAGATCTGTGGGCTAATAACATTTCAATTAACAAAGCAGTGAAGTTGTTCATCATTCTAAAGTTAGAGAGCATTTTGCAGATAAAATTGATAAAACTTGGCAATAGTATGTTAGCTAAAATGGCAGCCTATACTTACACACCTGATCTGCCCACTTTTAATTTTCACTTTCTGTCATGATAACATTGGTGATGTCTTGGATTGTTTACAATATAGGCAATTTGCAGGGATCATTTTCCATAAAAGAAAGTCTAAGTGCCTTAGGTAATAGCAGACTCTGTAGGAATAAGACATTGCTCACAGTAGAGAAGGATAAAATTATGGAGTGCTTAAGCCAATTGGATATACACAAATCCACAAGATCCACGAGAGACAGGATAAATGAAAGGCTGCTCAAGGACCTAGCCAATGTCATAGTGAGGTTGCTTTCTATCATCTTTGAAAGGTCACAGTGATGAGGTTTGTGATGACATGAAAACGGCAAGCATCACACCCCCCTTCAAAAGGGAATATATAGGGAATAACAAAATAGTCAGCCTCACAGATATCTCTGAGACAGTGATAGACCAAATCGTATGAAGGAAGTGACTGAGAACAGCCAGCATGGATTCATCAAGGGCAAATTGTGTCTGGGAACCTGACTGGTCTTATTAAGAGAGGAGATCAGTGCGTGCCGTTTACCTTGATGTTTGTAAGGTAAACAACATGCAACTTCACCAGTGTGTGCACTGGGTGTGGTATGTTTACAGCTGAATTGGTGGGATGTGGACTGCACAACTGGGTGGAAAATAAGGCTGGACTGCTGGGCTGGTAGGATTGTGATCAGTGATAGGATGTACAGCTGGCAACATGTTATTAGGGAATTTCCTAATAACTTCTAGTAACTCCTAATAACTTCCCTAATAATCTCCAGGAAAGTCCTGGAGAAAAGAATGTTGTGTGGAGACCTCACAGCAGCCTTCCAGTATCTGAAGGGGGCCTATAGGGATGCTGGGGAGGGACTCTTCATTAGGGACTGTAGTGATAGGACAAGGGGTAATAGGTTGAAACTAAAACAGGGGAAGTTAAGATTGGATATAAGGAAGAAGTTCTTTACTGTAAGGGTGGTGAGGCACTGGAATGTGTTGCCCAGGGAAGTTGTGAGTGCTCCATCCCAGGTGGTGTTCAAGGCTGGGTTGGACAGAGTCTTGGGTGATATGGTTTAGTGTGATGTGTCCCTGCTTATGGCAGGGGGGTTGGAACTTGATGATCTTAATGTCCTTTCCAACCCTAACTATTCTATGTTTCTATGATTCCCATTTGGGAATTTGAGATCAATACTGCTCAATATATCTATTAATGAAGTTAACCAAGGGATTGAATACACTCTTGGCAAATGTGTGCCTCTCACCAAATGAAGTGAGCAGTGTGCTGGAAAGACCTCTACAGATTGGGAAAATAGGCTAAGAGAAATCCCTAGAAGTTTGACAAAGACAAGTGCAGATTCCTGCATCTGGGATGGAATAACCTCATGTGTTGGTACAGGGTTGACATTGAGAAGACAGAAAATATCTTTACAAAAGTGGACCTGGGGGTCCAAGTTGACTGTGAGGCGGTAATGTGAGCTTATGGCAAAGAAGGCCAGCTGCTCCCCAGGCATTAGGAGAAGAGTTGTGAGCAGGTGGTGAGGGAGGAGATACTTCCTTTATTCACTCCTGGTGAGTCCTGTCTGGAGTGCCGTGACTTGTGCTGAGCCCCGATGGAAGAGAGGCATTGACAAACTGGAGCAAATCCAGTGAAGGGCACTGAGATGACTAGGAGACTGGAGAACATGACCTCTGTGAAGAGGCTGAGATAGTTTGTCTGTTCAGTGTTGAGAGAAGAAGGCTTGGTGGGCTCTCACTGCTGTCCTCAGCTGCCTAATAGAAGGATACAGAGAAGCCAGGTTTTTTGTGGAGGCACGTGGTGGTAGAACAAGAGGCAAGAGGCACAGGTTAGAGCACATGCAATTCCAATAAATGAAAGGAAAAATTGTATACCATGAGGGTGGTCAAAAACTTGAAAAGGTTGCCCAGAGAGGCTGTGAAGTTTCCATGTCTGGAGATGTTAAAAGATTGTCTGTGCAAAGCTCTGAGCAACCCAATTTAGTTTAACCAGCTTTGAGTAGGGCACTGGACTATATTACCTCTGAAAGTCCCTTCCAAGCTAAATTATGATCTGGTGTCATTGGTTTATGCATTAAAGAGCCATTTACTGTGAGAGTGACAGAGCACTGGAACAGGTTGCCCAGGGGGGTTGTGGAGTCTCCTACGTTGGAGATATTCAAGGCCTGCCTGGACAAGTTCCTGTGTGATGTCATTTAGGTTACCCTGCTCTCTCAGGGGGGTTGGACTAGATGATCTTTCGAGGTCCCTTCCAACCCTTAGGATTCTGTTATTCTGTGATTTAGTGGGTGTTTGTAATTCTGTGTATTTTCCTCTCTAGTTGAAAGTCTGCATGTTGCTGTAACACTACAAGGGAGTGAAACAGACAGATCACCAGAAGAAAGTATTGAGGAATTAAGTGTGAGGCATGGACTTAGTGCTGATGAAATCTTGGAGTCTGTTCCTAGTGGTGAGTAAAATTTGAGGCTTTTACATATTTAGAGTGCTAAAATAATGGATACTGGATTGGGGTTTTTTTGGAAAGCTTTCTCAGTCTGTGGCAGAATGAATAGAAAATAATGTAATAAGAGCTGTCTTTGGGCAAAGACAACTAAATTGTCATGTAACTTCGTTTAAGTAAACAAATGGTTTGCATCCACTGCACATGCCTGCATTCAGCAATACTGGGAGAGATTTACAAATCTCCATATACTTTCTTATTACTTATTTCTTATTGCTCAGCTCCAAAGCAAATCTGTATTGCAGTGTAGGCCTTTTCCCAAGTCAGCCCATTTTTGCCAGAAGGCCTGAAAATTGGTACTTATATTCCAGTAATTTCAGTTGTAAAAGCTAGCATGAATTTTTTTGTAAATAGAATGCAAATAAAGTCCTGTAAAAACTGTTGCTGCAGAGCATTTTTCATGGTGTAGCTACACTTACCTCTGAACTTTTATAAGTGAAACACTACTAGTTTTTAAGGTAGGAAAATTGAATTGTCCCACCTGTGCCATCTTGGCTTCCAAATTTGTATTTCCCCAGCTTAGAAACCATTATATATCTCCAAATTATGTAAATCTCTATTTTAAGCATCCTGCAAGTAGCTGTAAAAAAGGTTTGCCCTTTGTCTATCTAGTTAGAGTATGCTTTGATACCTTTCTCTTGCATTTTATTGGGGCTTTATTTGTCAGTTGCAGAGTCATCTGAAGTTGATCTCAGTGTTGAGAAGGAAATGGCAGGTGCCAGTCTAGAGGATAAGGTATTGTAACTGATTTTTCTTCCTGTGTTGCACATAGCACTCTGGGAACTGACTGTGAAAATGCTGTCCAAATTTTTCCAGGGTATCTAAAGACTGTTCCAAAACACAAAGTATGGGATAGGCACATTTCACCCAAATTCAGATAATTCAATTTAGTACAGGTCACTGCATTTTTTTTAAAAAAATGAATTTTTTATTTTACACTGAATTTTACGCTGAATTTTTTAAAAAAGCAATCATAAACAATCAAAATGCAGAACAATTTTCCTACCAGGCTTACAGATTGGTGGTTGTAGTAACAGCCACAGTGTTTCCATGCCACTTGTATGGGCCACTTAAGAGCCTAGTTTTCTGCTGTCATCTTTCAATACATCCATCTCTATGGATCTTAACAGTAGTATTCCCTTTACTCCCTCCTCCTATTTACAAGATGATGACAGTCTCCTACAATGTCAGGAGCAAGACTTATGCACTGGGGAACTTTGTCCTGAGAATAAGGATTGTTTTACACCAGCTTGCTTCAGAATTTTGAATTAAAACAAGGTGGGGCGATTGGAGAACAGAAGAGAAAGCTCCCTTTTTTCAAAGTCCTGTAGCTCATAAGCAAATCTGGGGAAAAAGGAGGATCAAAGGTCAGTTCTGGACAAAATGAGGAATGGCAAATTTCATGTAGCAGCAGAGTGTTGGAGTAAGAGTAGAATGAATTACTGTGCGTAAATAAAGTGAACTGTAATTGGGGAGTCCTTAGCTGGAGAAGTAGGACCACAAAAGGAATAAAGCAGAGAGACAAGAAGAAAAATACATGACTTGAAATGGAAAGCAGAGTTTGCTAGAAAAGGGGATACTTAGCATTAGCATACAGTCTTTGCATCAGATCTGAAAGAGGGCTTGACTGCCTGAAGCCTTATTTGTTTTTTTCCTAGCTATTTTTGGAAGACTCTTGCTAATACACTAATCTCCCTATAACCTTGCCTGATGTTCAGCTCTAGGTCATCTTACTTACCAGGCTGCTGTGTTGGAAGGGAGTAGGAAGAGGAGTGTGTGTGGGAAAATTGGGATGAAAGCAGAAGTCCAAGTGAGGAAGCACAGAAGCTGGGTGCGGGGAAATAAAATAACCTAGGGGAAATAAAATAACCTAGTACAGGACACAGGGGCTCAGACCTAGCCCATTAAATGTTCCACATGAACATATTGCCAAGATTACAAGTTGCAGCAAGGGAAATTCGGACTGTATATAAGGGGGAAAAAAGGAAATACGACCGTGAGGGCGATGAAGCAGAAACAGGTTGTCCAGAGAGGTTGTGGCCTCCATCCTTGGGGATTTCCCAGAAAAGGCCCTGAGCAACTGCATTTAACTTGGAAGCTTTGAGCTGCATCTGGACTAGAGGGACTTGCAGCAAACTCTTCCACGCTAAGTTAATATAAATATATAAATACTAGTCTGCCCTGTTATTTGGGCAAGGCTCATGTCCGTATCTTATCGTGTTAGAATCAGGCTTACCAGGAGGTGGCGGAACGAGCAAACAAAACACACAAGTCAAGGGCTTTTAAGGGCGGAGGTGTTCTGCTGCCTGCCTTCGGTCGCCGGGAGTGCAGTCCTGGGGTTGTGGGGCGGCGGCACCAGGCTTGGGCCAGCTAGCCTGTGAAACCCAGAACAGGGCAGCAGGACCGGAAACCTCCAGCTCGGGGTTAGGAGGTTAAGTGCTGATCAGAAGGGAGAGCTTTGTGCAGCACATAGTGTCCCAAATGGATAGCTGTGAGAGGCGGTACTCATCTCATTCCCCCTTCTCCTGCCTTGTAATCGCACCTCTGGGGGATTGTCTGAGGCACTGTGCATGCCGTTTGCTCTGGGATCTCATCTCCGGTGCTGCTCATCTCTTTGAACTGCCATGCTAGGGCGGTAGCAGTGACCCACAGCACAGGTTAAACAGCTGAATATGTTGGTTTGGACCTAGCTGGAGCTTGTGCTGAAGCTGTATCAGTGCAGCAGCAGTTACCTTGGCTAGTGTGACTGAACCTGCTTTGGGCTCATTGCACTCATTGGGCTAATGCCAAAACCAGCTAAGCCTTTCAATCCCCATGTACACCTCGTATGTTAAATTTAAAAAGGGCTTCAAAAACTGAAAGAAAACTCACTCTTGTTCAGCATGTGGACTACGCTTTGTACAATTCCTCACCCTGCCAACATCTCTTTTCCTTCTCTCTCCCTCTTGGCCCTGCTCTTACTCCTTGACCACTGATCTTGGCTGCCCAGGAAACGAGGTGGAGCTGTGTTGTGTCAGTCCTTGTACTCTACAGAGGTATCCATGTGAAGTTCTCTGCTGCTCACAACAGAGCTGACCAGTTGTGTGTCTCAAGGGTGCAGTGTGGAGAGGAGAGGGTGAAGACGCAGAGAGGGAATAGAGGGAAATACTGAAGGGAGATAATGAGAGAGAGTAAGACAGCAGAGGACAGGAGGAAATGCTGCAGCTGGTGCTCCCTTTCCCCCTAGCTTGTCTGCGTTGAGCTGTGTTTTGGGGTCTGGTCTTTTTCATCTTCATTTTCAGTTATCACAGCTAAATGGAGCAGCTGCTGTGCTCTCTGTGGTGGAAAATGAGACTCAATAGAGAACTTAGGAGAATCAGATTGAGAGCGCAGACATTCCCCAAACCCTCCTCTGCTCCACTGAAAAAAAAGGAGTGAAAAATCGTACAGGAAGTCTTTCAGTGTGGCCTCAGAAGGGATTGCGTTTTATTTCTCCACTGTTCCACTGTATCTTTCTCAGAGGAGCTGTTTTTCATGCTGCAGGGATTTTGGGTGGCTTCACCACATAAACTTAGAAAGCTTCTTTGGAAAGGGGTGCAAGGTGGAGAGAGTGAAATGTCTGAGCCTTGCTGCAGTGAACAACAGAAACCACGCTGGTGTGTTTTGCGGAGTATATCAGGCACGCAGCCTTTGCTCAGCACCTCACAGCACATCTGAGGCATTTGCCATAGTCCCCTAATGTGACTTCTGCTAGCTTCTTGCTACATTAATATCTCTGGGTTTGAAGAGTCTTGCTCTGTTTCATCTTACTATAAGTTGTCTAAACCCACTGTGCTGCATATACAGAAGTCTGGTTACTGTACTTCAAAACTGTCAGGTAAACAAAGAATGAATGGAAATGTCTTTTCTGTGTAGCTTTAGTCACAAGAGGATTAAAATTGTGGATGAAATATTTTTGTTTTTACAGTTGTGCTTAGAATCCCTAGCGATTTCCACGGAAACTCCAGTGTTGATGAATTATTAGTCTTTGTAGGTTATTGCTCCTGTCTTTTTTCACATTCCCACAAAAACGTTTGACTCAGCACTGCATATATTAGTGATATGAATGTCTCCACTAGTTTAAAAGAAATACCTAGATGATACAATTCTGAAAAGCTACTTTATAAAGCAATATGTGTTTATTTTAGGGAGGAAGTATGAGTTTCCCAGGATCTAAAGGGACAGAGGTGAGTTTATTTAAACCCCAGACAGAATGTAGTAACTATTTAATTTACAGTGGTCAAACCTTTGAAAATCCTCCTTTGTTTTCTAGATTGTACAAGCAATCCAGAATTTAACCCGTCTCTTGTACAGCATGCAGGTAACACTCCACTGCTAACTTTGTAGAGTAATCAGTCTTAATAATCTACATCTTAAGGTTTGTTTACCCTACTTTTAGATATAATGTCAGTGTATACTTACCTCTAGCAACTGTTGAATAAGTTGTCATACAATATATTTTACTCTATCAATGGGAAGTTTTTTTTCTAAGAATTAAATACTTGCTTGGAGATCAAGCTACCTCCAAGAAGATGTGTGTACAGTCAGAAAATTTAGGGGGAAAGTAATGATAGCTCTGGCTGAACTGATGTAATTTTATGTACAGATTTCTGAAATTTTGGTTCAAAATACTGAAAAATTTAGGTATTTTTTTCAGAATTATAGCCTGGCTACTAGTAAGCAGTGCATCTGCCACTTAGGTAGCAAACTCAACCTATTTGAGATATTTCAATCTCAATTATTGTGTATATTCTATAGAGCCTTAGTCTCACATTTTTGTCTCTTTCATGACAACTTTGACTTATTTTTTCTTATTTAGGTGAATTTTTATTTTTGACTATTTCATTTGAGTATGTTTAATTAACATTAGCATAGTTTATAATAATCTTGGAAACCTTGGTCTTAAAGACATGGAAGCAAGGTGATAACAAAATAAAAAGCTTGCAATTCAGGCAAATATTTTTTTTTTTAGATTGAAAATCTAATAGCTGAACACCAGAGGGGCACTAAAATAAGGCTTGGGATCATGTCTTACTTGCTCAGACCATGAATTAGCCTTGCCCTGTTTATAAGTCACTGGAACTGACTCTTAATGCTGGAGGGAGAGCCAAGAAAAGTGGGAATTGCACATTGCATTAAGTTAAAAACTCTGGGGTGGATGGTATGGGGTAACAGGGCTGTGGGAATTCTCTGGGAATGTCTGCTGAAGTAAATTCCCATGTCAGCTCATGAAGATAGGCTGTGCAATAAGAGCCTCAGCAGATCTAGGGCTTTCTTGCTTTTGTTTTTTCTTAATCCCAGCTATTTATTTTTGTGTTACTGAAAGATGTCACGATCTTTAATGCAAACAATGTCACAACATCCTGTTAAGGGTGGAATATAGCACTCTTGGTTATAAAGTAACCTATTGAAACATGGAAACTGAAATCATTACTGTACTGCAGATTTCTGCCAGCACAGATACGTGGGTCAGATGCAGGTAGCAGTATGGTCCTGATGACATGACTATATTGGCAGGTGCTTGTAGGACTGGTGTTAGTAGGGCTGTGCTGTTGCAGCTTAGCAAGCCTTAGGGTTGGAGTGAGCTGTACTGGAAACAGTACAGTTTTAACTCTGTAAGCCACACCTGTGTTAGGAATACTGTGGTGAGTATAGCATTCCCTGTGCCTTAATGCTGTCTTCAACCATGAAAAATCATTTTTCCTCTGTCTTAACATCTTCTGACAGAACAGGACCCCAGCTGTAAGTGAAGTGCACAGGCACAGCTATAACATAAACATATATAATAACATTAAGTGTAAACCAGAAGCTGTGTTAGAAGTGCTTGAAATGGTTGAGTGCTTTTAGAAGCATCTCTTGTTAAAGACATGAACGTAGAATTTTCCATACTTCCATGAGGAATAATATCACAAAAAGTATTAAGCGCTGATATTATGGGAGGTTGAAGCATTTTTACATAATGCTGCTACATAAAAATACAGAACTGGATTAATGTTAATGTTTGAACATTTGTGTCTGATTTTGCTGTGGTGTCTAGGCAGCATTAGCTATCCAAGACAGCCACAGAGAGCTCCACAGGTTACTTCTGCAAGAGAACGAGAAGACTGGTCGGGGCCATGGTTCTCGGCTAAACCTCCTCGTGGAACAAGAGAAATACCGGAATCAGGAGAAACAAAGGGTGGAGCTGGTCAACATACACAAACTGAAGCAGCAGTTACAGCAGGAGCAGCAGCGGTGGCTGAGGGAATGCGACCAGCGGCAGCAGGAGCAGGAGGCGAGGGAGGACCAGCTGAGGCAGCGGGAGAGGGAGTGCAGGTGCCAGGAAGACCTGCTGGACAGGAGCCGACAGGGGCTGGCGCTGCAGCTGCAGGAATACCAGCAGAGTTTGGAGAGGCTCCAGGAGGGCCAGAAAATGGTGGAGAGAGAAAGAGACAGTATGAACGTGCAGAAGAAGCTCCTCTGGCACTTGAAACATGGTCCTCAAAGTAGCCTGTTGTCATCCACAGGGAGATACGAGGTATGTGGTTCCCTGCTGTAATTACATCCCCACTGCAGACCTAGAAAGACTTTTCTTGATGAATAGACTAGTATGTTTGGGTTTTGCTGGTTGGTAATGTAACGTGTGAACACGTGCAAAGCTGAAGTTCGGGCATATCCAAGGGCTTTGTTTGAACTTCATGAAGTTTTAGCAGGGGAAGTGCAAAGTCCTGCCCCTGGGAAAGAACAACCCCATGCATCAATATATACTGAGATGGGCATCCAGCTAGAAAGCAGCTTTGCAGGACCTGTGGGTCCTGGTGGATGCTAAGTTGAACGTAAAACAACAACATGCCCTGGCTGCAAAGAAGGCTAGTTGTCTTCTGGCAAAGTATTCCTAGTAGCTCAAGGAAGGTGATCCTTCCCCTCTGGCCACACCTGGGTACTGTGTCTAGCTCTGGCTCCTCAGGACAAGAGAGACATAGAGCTACGGTGTAAGCGACAGGGGGGTGGGTTGGAGGGAGGCAGATGGGTGAAGGGCCACAAATTTGTTTGAGAGACTGGAGAGACTGGGCATCTGTCTTGTGAGGAAAGGCTGACACTGCTCAGCCTAGAGAAGAAAAAGCTTGTTGGGGTTCCTACTAATGTGTATAAATACCTAAATGAAGGGTGTAGAGAAGATGGAGCCAGGCTCTTTTCAGTGGCACCCAGTGACAAGACTAGAAGTAATGGGCACAAGCTAAAGTAGAGAAAGTCTGAAGATCAGGAAACACTTTTTTTCCTATGAAGGTAACCAAGCACAGGTGCAGGTTAGCCAGAGAGGGTGTGGAGTCTTCATCACTGGATACACTGGAAAGCCATCTGCGTGGCCCTGCTTGAACAGAGGGGTTGGGCCAGGTAGCCTTCAGAAATCCCTTCCAGGCTCAACGATTCTGTGATTTTAAGATGGGTGCCTTACAGAAGTCAAACTTAGACTGATGGGTATTGAGGAGGTGGAAATTACAAGTGTTATATTCTGTGTTTTGTTGTTTTGTCTTTATGTTTACAGGATAGCTAGTGTCTCCATCTCTTGTACGAAACCTAAATTACAATAATAGGTATATAAAGCTTTTAGTGAAGTCTTTGGCTGCTGTCCTTGTTCTGGGACAACAGCACTGATCCAGTGAGAAAAAGTGACTGCCCCAAGAGTGAGAAACTCAAGGCTTCAATGTGTCAGGCCCTGCATTCTTGCTCCTCTGAAACAAGCAGCCCTTTAGGGGAAGAGGTTGGTGTGTGGCTCCATCCCTGACGGTATCATTCCTTGGAGATGGTCATTATTAGGGGATAGAATTTAAAATAGCTCTGAAGCTGCTTAAGCATGTCATACAAAAAATTATTAAGTTTTTGTTGATGGTAAAGGATAGAGGCTGACTCTGAACTCAGATGCCTGGGTGCTTACCTGCCTGTACTCCCTGTCCTGGTGGGTAAGGTCATGATTTCTATTACTGTTCTCTAAAGCACCTGAAAATCAAAATATTTAGCCTGGCTTTAGCATATATTGAGAGCTCTCTGACCCAAACAGAATTATCTTTTTTCCCTCAGGTTTTCATTTTCACAAGAAAATCTGTAAAGCCTTTCTTCAGGCCATCACCTGCCTAGTTTTTCAGCTGGCAACTGACCCATAATGAGCAGTGACCATTCAGCATTTAAGCCTGTGCCTGCATGAGGGGGTGAAGGATTGGCCTCTGACCTCCCCCTTTTCATCCAGCTTTTGTGGGCACTGTGTGAACATGACTTTTCCATATACACTTGCACAGCCTAAACAGTGAAGCAACTTCTTACTAGTACATAGCTTGCAGTGCGATTTTGACTTTTTAGGCTATGCTTAAGAAGTGGATGATAAAACCAAATCTGAGCTTGCATGTCAGCTTTAAGGGATGGATCTTTTGCAGTCTTTTGAGGAGAGTAAGTTGAAGGGTGGTAGCCTGATGCAGGGATAGCCAGGATTGCAGAGGTGAAGAGGCAAAGTAATGAAATGCTGGGTATCAAAGAGTAGTAGTTCTTAATCTGGTATTTCATGTGTGAGACTACTTGTATTTTTATTTCAAGTAAACTACATGGGTTTACATACATTCCAGGCCTTTTTCCTGTGTTTTCCACTACCATGCTCCCTGCAGCAGCAGAGCTGGCTGAGTAGTTGCAATTCAGGCAGTATTTCCAGGCCAGTGTTTATGCCATGAAAGGCCAAATATTGCAAGAATTCACACTGCTACTCTAGCTTTTCTGTGAGCTTGGGCTTGATAAATACCTGCAGGCAGGGATTCTTTGCAGGAGTTGCATTTTCAGCCCCTGGAAGCCATGGTCACTTACAGAATGCTGTTTGTCATCTCCAGCTTCAGTGCTGCAGTGCTGTTAGGAACCTGCTTAGTAAAGTTCCATGGGATATAGCCTTAGAGGGCAGGGGGGCCCAAGACTGCTGGATGATATTCAAAGATCACCTGCTACAAGCTCAGGAGTGTTGCATCCCAACTACAAGGAAGTGCAGCAGGGGGGCCAGGAGACCTCCATGGATGGATAAGGAGCTGCTGAGAAAAAATCGAAGGAAAAAAGAGGCTTATAAAAGGTGGAAGCAAGGACAGGCGGCCTGGGATGAATACAGAGATGTTGTCTGGGAAGCTAGGGAACACGTAAAGAAAGCTAAGGCCCAGTTAGAATTAAACTTGGCTAGGGATGTTAAGGATAACAAGAAGGGATTCTGTAGGTACATTGCAAATAAAAGACAGAACAGGAACAACTTAGGCCCCCTCCGGAAGCTATCAGGAGAACTGGCTACACAGGATTTGGAGAAGGCTGAGGTTCTGAACGACATCTTTGCCTCGGTCTTCACTGGCAAAGGCTCTGACCACATCACCCAAGTCTTGGAAGTGAGACGGTGGGACTGTGAGAATGAAGACCTTGGGCCCATTGTAGGAGAGGATCTGGTTCGAGACCATCTTAAGAACCTGGACATGCACAAGTCCATGGGACCTGATGAAATCCATCTGCGGGTCCTGAAGGAGCTGGCGAGTGACGTTGCTAAGCCACTGGCCATTGTATTTGAGAGATCATGGCAATCAGGTGAAATTCCCGACAACTGGAAAAGGGGAAATATAACCCCCATTTTCAAGAAGCGGAAAATGGATGAACCAGGGAACTACACACCAGTCAGTCTCACCTCTGTGCCTGGCAAAATCTTGGAGCAGATTCTCCTGGAAGGCATGCTAAAGCACATGAAAAACAACGAGGTGCTTGGTGGCAGCCAGCATGGCTTCACTAGGGGAAAATCCTGCCTGACCAATTTGGTGGCCTTCTCTGATGGGGCTACAGAACTGATGGACAGGGATAGAGCAGTTGACATCATCTCCCTGGACTTGTGCAAAACGTTCAACACTGTCCCACACGACATCCTTGTCTCTAAATTGGAGAGACATCAGTTTGATAGGTGGACCACTTGGTAGATAAAGAACTGGTTGGATGGCTCCACGCAAAGAGTTGTGGTTAATGGCTCAGTGTCCAGCTGGAAGCCAGTGACGAGTGGTGTCCCTCAGGGATCAGTGTTGGGACCGGTTTTGTTCAACATCTTTGTCACTGACATGGACAGTGGGATTGAGTGCGCCCTCAGCAAGTTTGCCAATGACACCAAGCTGTGTGGTTTGGTGGATACACTGGAGGGAAGGAATGCCATCCAGAGGGACCTTGACACACTTATGAGGTGGGCTGATGCCAACTTCATGAAGTTTAACCATGCCAAGTGCAAGGTCCTACACCTGGGTCAGAGCAATCCCAGGCACAGCTACAGGTTGGACAAAGAGGAGATTGAGAGCAGCCTGGTGGAGAAGGACTTGGGGGTGGTGGTCGATGAGAAAATGAACATGAGCTGACTGCAGTGTGCGCTTGCAGCCCAGAAAGCCAACTGTATCATGGGCTGCATCAAAAGGAGCGTGGCCAGCAGGTGGAAGGAGGTGATCCTGCCCCTCTACTCTGCTCTCGTGAGACCTCACTTGGAGTATTGTGTGCAGTTCTGGTGTCCTCAACATAAAAGGACATGGAGCTGTTGGAACAAGTCCAGAGGAGGCCACGAGGATGATCAGGGGACTGGAGCATCTCCCATATGAGGACAGTCTGAGAAAGTTGGGGCTATTCAGCCTGGAGAAGAGAGGGCTGAGTGGAGACCTCCTAGCAGCCTTCCAGTATCTGAAGGGGGCCTGTAGTGATGGTGGGGAGGGACTCTTCATTAGGGACTGTAGTGACAGGACAAGGGGTAACGGGTTCAAACTTGAACAGGAGAGGTTTAGTTTGGATATAAGGAAGAAATTCTTTCCTGTTAGGGTGGTGAGGCACTGGAATGGTTGCCCAGGGAGGTTGTGAGTGCTCCATCCCAGGCGGGGTTGGATGAAGCCTTGGGTGGCACGGTTTAGTGTGAGGTGTCCCTGCTTATGGCAGGGGGGTTGGAACTTGATGTTCTTAAGGTCCTTTCCAACCCTAACTATTCTATGATTCTATAATTATCTGTCTACATGAGGTACGGTGTTGTTTTTGGATTGAAGTGTACAGAGATTTACATATGTGAAGTGGTACCTCACTCAGCCATGAGGCAAATAGTAGCCCTCTGAAAGGTTAATATTTTTAAACAGCGGAGCTCAGTGCATCCTAGGTAGTGGCTCTTTGTTACCTGCTATTTCACAATTATTACTGATTGCCTGTGTTTTGTGGGGAGTTAAGGCAAAAGGTACTACGTTACTGCTGTTTATTCCTGAACACACATCCAATTTAACATGTTTTGAGGTTAACTTCTGGGAAATTATGTGACTATTTGCTATAAATCCCCATCTGCCTAGCAGTTATTTTTATGTATCCTGGTATAAGGATTCTTTAGGGTGATGCTCATAACCATATGGTTTAGGTAGTCCTGTGGGGAGCAGGGGGGGTGGACTCAGTGATCCTCATGGGTCCCTTCCAACTTGAGATATTCTGTGATTTTATGATTCTGGTGCTGGACAAAAATGAAAATGCTATTCTCTGCATTTTTTTCCCCTTCTGCAGATAATGGGAAATAATAAATCGGACAGCTTACAGGATGAAAATGTGTTGTACTTAAATGAAGCTGTAGTATGTGTGTCTCTAAGCAGTCTCAACGGATCAGATTCTTCTCTCATTTATGAGGATGGTGTGTATGGTCTGAACATCTCAAATTCTGATATAGCGTGGACTAGTGAAAATCAGGTGGACTTCAAAATGGACACTTCTTTTCAGCCAACATTAAGCAGTGCACTGTGGAAATCCACTGGTCCTTACAATCAGATGTCATTTTCCTGCAAAAGCAACAAGGATGCCTTTAATAATGGTAATTAACACTTTAATTAACAGATAATACAAGCAGTTCGCCGCTGCTTAGAATGTGTAGTCCTAGGAACAAAAACAGCTTGGTAGTGGTGGAAGCAATAGATTCTGCTAAAAAAAAAAATTGCATGCTTATTTGCATATTTGTTGAGCATAGGTGAGAAAATGAGCAGAACAGAAATACAGAAAATTTTTGCAAAAAAGAGAAAAATCACAAATTCCTGTTTGTATCTGCATAATGGTACTGAGAATGTAGTTTTCTCCAAATCCTTTCCCAATACTTTTTGACTTCTTTTTTTCTTTTTAATCTGAAGTCACTCTTGCTGTTTCAAGTGCATTTTTTGGCTGTTCTAGAACATGCATCTGTTACTCGATGATTTCTAGTTAGAATAGCTTTTGATTTACCATCTTCAATTGATAATCAGTGGTAAAACACCTTCTTTTTTCATGAGGAATGGAATGAGAGTGTCTTGAAAGACCCTGTAGTCACGGAAAGAAATGTACATCAGGGATAATATAATCTTTGACAGTAACTTTCCATGTTAGTAAAATAGCTCATACTGTGTTACCTTTCTTTATTCTTGTATTTTCCTGTAACTCCCAGAAACAGTAGATTGCATGGCAGTTATTGATGGTGGCTACCAAAATGAGTGGAAGAGGCCACCTATCTAAGCACTGCAGTGCACTGAAAATGCCTTGAAGACTGAAAAACACACTAATGAGAAACTCTATGTTATCTGGGGTTTATTTCTCATGTTACACAATGCTGGTTTTGATCTTACTTGGTGTCTTCATTCTTTCATTGTTGTGAGTTGTAGAGCAGCATGTAAAAGCACAACAGCTAAAAAGTATTCAGGAACAGTGATGTACTTCTGGTGTAACAGAGTAAGCAATCTGGTGGTTTTTTTCTGCACAGCTGTGAAATTCAGGTGTACATGGCAAATCAATGCTGCAGCAGTGCCTGAGCAACTGGGCACTGCAGCTGGCATTGCAGGTTAACTTCTGTCTTCACACCAGTTGTAAGAAAGTAAGGTCAGAGCAAAGAACAGTGGGCAGCAGGATAAGGAGTTGAAAACGTGAACAGATACAGTGTTTGTTTCTTTGTCTTAGGCCAAATCTCGAAGTTACGAAGCCCTTGATTAAGAAACTTGCTCTTTTGCACTCCTTGTAATGTATTAAGCAAGCATCCCCTACAGACTTAGTAGTCCTTGGTATGTGGATTGCCAAAATAGCATTTTATAATCAAAGGTAGGGCAGGCTGTTCTCATCACCACAACCAGCAAAACAAGCTGATCAATAAAAGAGATTAATATTTCTAAAAAAATAATAAGAAAAAAGACTAAACAATTAGCCTGATGAAACTTGTTCTGGTCTAACTGAAGTTGTCATTTTAGTGTTAGTTAAGCTAGTGCAAATTTGAAAAGAAACACATATGTGGGTTTAAACTTCTTAAAAGCAAACTAGCTTGCACTGGCAAACAGTCAGATGCAATCTAACCAGGATACTTTCTATTGAGCCCACATAAGAGCATCTGGTTTAATTAAACTGGCTTGTATTAATTTAATTGCACTGATGCTGAGATAAGCTGGTGGAGCTTCTGTGTGTAAAGATGCCCTTCACCTACAATGGGCCAGCTTTGTGTTCAGCTGTTGTCACTGCATCTTGTGTAGATATCCTTACCTTGCCCTGGTAACAGGGCACTGCTGCAGTGCTAGCAGTCTGGGGACCAGCTCTGGCTATAAAGCCTGTTCAAAAGGTATAGTATAAGTCTGTTCAAGAGGATAGTATAAGTCTCTCTTGCTAAGTTATGTCTATAAAATCTGCCTTGATTGAGTCACAAGGTGCCTTTGGCAAAACAGTACAGCAAGTCCTTGTAGTATCCTGATGGTGCAGATGGTGCTGTGAAGCTCCCCAGCATATTGCTAGAGCAGGCGGGGCTGGGAACCTCCTCCAAAAGATGTGCCATCACATTCCACAATCCCATTTGTGATTTGGAGAGTGACAAGTATTTTATGCTCTGATCATACAGTGCATGAGTTTGCATGACTCAAACTTAGCTTCTGTCATGTGTCAGGAGCCACTGTATGGGGAACAGGGAATGAGAAGAACGCTAAACTTCCCCCTGAAAGACAGATGGTATCAGAAGCCCCAGCAAATGGTTCTGCACATGGAAATGAAGTAAATACCTGTTCCTAAACAATGTGAATCAAATTGAGCTGTACAGACATTTCATACAAGGGACTTGATTTAATTTCTGTCTTTTATTTTTTTTTTTTCCTGGCTATGTTTTTGTCTTGTACCTCGATTTCCTGACACTTCTGTAGGATATAGTGAGTTCCAATCACTGTGGAGGTAAACCAACAGAGATGCAATGAGAGAAAGACTAGAAAGAATTTTAAAGTTAGCTGAAACTTTTAATATTTGTTTCATGACATTTTGCTGCATTTTTCATTCAGATCTATCTGTAAAGTCTCATAATAATATTTAAAAAAATTTCTAAATGTAAGTAAAAATAGAACTAAGAAACAACACTGATTATGGTTTACTGGAAATAGCCACGTACTAAATACATACATGGCCAGATCTTGCATATATTAAGCTTTGTGTGTACACAAAAGGTATTTCTTAGGTTTGATTTATTTTCCTAGAATTATTAGGCATCCTGTAAGAAGTCTGGTCTGTTAAAAAAACCCTGAACTGTTTAATGAGAAGCATCACCTGAACTTGTTGTTAAGGAGTTAATCGTGCTGCATTCTACTGTCTGTTAAGTACTATGCAATTAAGCTTCATAAATATGAAAAAAATATGGAAACTGCTGCATTCCTACACTGCATAATTTTCCATTCATATTTTCTAAGGTAAGACATATGTCTTTTCACATAGCTAGCATCATGATTGCATATCATTGTTTTATGTGTATGGGAGGGAACTTTACTAAAGACCCTGGGGGCAAGTTCCCACAAAGCTGAAACTGGCAGTAGTACACTCACTAGAAAAGGTGTGTCAGTCAACAGGGGGAAAATATGATTGAAAGAAAAATGTGTTAATGCTTTACACTAATGGTTATGAAATTATCTGCATGAAAGAAGGCAAGTACTTTGGCTAATTAGGAATCGGGAAGTGTAAGTTTTGTGTCAGGCTAGACTGAGAATTGAATAAATTACTCTTGCATTTAATTGACATGTCAGGTTTACTAGCCGAAGTGATGCCTAAGGATTTACCTATGGGTTCCCCTCTTTGATTTCAGGAATCAGTGCAGTTTTAATTCGTTTAAGCTTTGAAGTGAACGGTGTTGTTCGCCTGGTACTGCCTTTCATTTTTATTTTTTTTTAAATCAGATGTTGCAGCTGCAGGAGTAGAGTTGAAAAGTGATAGATCTGGAAAACTGCACTGAAACTTCATTGTGGGGGGATTTTTCCCAACAGAGGTTTGCAGTGTTAGCATGAAGGATCTTGATTCATGATGTAGTGAAAAAAAACCCAGTTTAAATCTTTGTGGGGACCATAGAAAAACCTGTGATCTCCATAAACAGCCAAATGCAAAACCATGGAGCATAAATAAGGTTCTGTTTGACTTATGTGATTATAGTCTTTCTTAAAGGACAGAAATTTGTACATACATATATACATGCAAATGAGAGACTTTAATTTTGGCAAAATAATTTATAGTGTTTTTCATCGAAGTGGTTTCTAGAGGTGTAAAATATTTAGTTTGCAATAGAAAAAGCAAAACTCCCAGAAACAATGTGTAGTATCCTGTAAATCCATATTTTTTTGTTATTTTTTATAAGAAATTTCCTTCCTATTCCTTCAGGCAGATTGTGCTAATGGTGGTTACTCTATTGAATCTGTTCTTAGAACTGTAGATGAGATTAATTTATTTTAGTTTCCCATTGATAATTGAGATGAAGTTTAGCACAACATGCTATTTTTTGGCTACCTTAACATTGCTTATGGCCTAGTGGCATAGTATAAAAGTACCTGCGTATGTTTGCATCAGGAAGGTTGAGAATGGCGCTATAGTGGCCTGGCTCTTTTTCTCCTATTTGTGTAGGATGAATTTGTTATAAGCAGAAGAGGTATACAATGTAAAGCTGATGGTAGTGTGATAAAAAATAGGTGAAATATACTTTGCACTACACTGTTAAAAGCCATCTGGAGATGTACAAGCTGTTTCCCTGTGGTTCTAAGTCAGCAAGGATTTTGGCAAGGGTTGAAGCTCAGTAACTCAGGGCCATGTTCAGATAAGCACAGTTACTGCTGCCAGTGCTGGAGATGGCTAATGGGATTCCATATTGAGGACTTTGTTGAATAAGATCACTTTCATCACTTGGAACCTGTTAAATAATGACTAGCTCTCCAGAAAAGTCATCACAGTTCCAGATATGTGACTGTTGTGAGAATTTCTGTATTATTGCTGCTGTATTCTGAGTACATGTGGCCCACATGTCTTCTGAGCTGGAACGTAATTGTGCTTCATACAGCACACACTTTATCCTGTTCAAATGGCATCCTTCATAGCCATGACAGGCCAACCACTTACCACCTGCAGAATGGAATGTGAAGATGCTTTTCTGCCTGTTCTGAGTTTTTCCGGTGTGTTTCACAATATTTTTAATAGTGACATTTTTTCACTGTTTGCCCTGCACAGTGAGCAAATTCTCTGTTGTTCTTTTACTTGAGAAAAGGGTCAGAGAGAAATCGTTTAGAAGTAAAGAATGACATGACCAGGGAGCTCCTGCTTTGTAACTCCTGAGCAGATGTGTGGTTTTGAGCTGCTTTAAACTTTTTGTCTTTTTTAATTGAGTAGATGCCAACTTGAGAACATGCAGTGAGTTTGTAATTGCCCTGTCTGTGTTCAACATATCCCTGCTGCTCTTAGCATGGATGGCTGCATATGTGAGCACAGAGCCCCATTCAGTGATCATCATAATGAGAATAAAATGAAATGGAAAGAATATGAAGTTGAGTAACATCAGCACTTGCATCTCTCAAGGTTTATTAGAGCTAGTAAGATCTTACTTTTAACTCTGCAACAGGTAAAAGCAAATATGCCTTCTCTCCATAACACAGAACACCAAGTTTTATGATCTGCCATAGGACATAAGTGTTTGAGGGATAGTTTGTGCAAGTGAATCACAGGGGAAGTATTTTTTTCCTCTTGGGAATAACACTGCCATTTGTTTAAAGCAGATGGCAGAAGGGATTAAATCACATGGCAGTGTGATACTGAAGTGAAAAATATGTCATTATATGTCATCTGCAATTAGTGTATTTCAACAGTTGCTTTTCAGCTTTGCAGCACTAGGGTTCTGTAGCCTGTTACTAATTTTCTCATCTTAAAATACTTTTTGTCATTTCTGAATATAACCACAGTAGATGCAGCAGTATTGCATAACCTTTTAATTAAGACAGTTAATAACGCTCTGGTTGTATTCTGTATGCTAATATAAGTACAGAATTTCCTGTGCTCATTTTATTCTTTCTAAAATCTTCTTATCTAGAGCTCATTCATAAGGAGGGAAGTTTAAAATAGTGCACATTTTTAAGGCGATGGAGTGAAGAGATTATCCATCCCTGGCTTCTGAGATAGATAGCACTACTGTTGGTGTAAATCTGTGCACCACACTCCTGCAGCCTTCTTAAACAACATGATGATGGCCAAATCTTTCTCGTTTTCCTCATACTTACAGTTCCAGCAACCTCTGTGCAGTGGTTTTTGAAGTTAGTGGAATTGCTGACATCAAAGAAACTGGAATTGTTTGGACCCTGTCTCTTGCATGCATTTATTCTTTACTTGGGTAAGGTTGTTGCAGTAGATACTGGTTTCAGGGAAAAAGAAGGAGGAAAAGGAGCAGGTTTTGAAGCAGAAGACCTTGTAAAAGGGGTCCTTTGCCAGACGAATTTTGCTTGTAGTGAAGCAGCTCCAGTTCAAGGTTGTGCAAAGCTGTGACTTTGACAGTGGATCTGGGGTGAAGGAGGTGATCTCTCAGGAAAAGCAGTCACAAGACAAGAGTCTTGCTAGTTGTTTGATGTCAGGAAGATACCTTGTGAGGTCATGGTTTCCTCAGGTAATGTGATCTGTGGGTGGAGACCTGGTTGTGTGCCCTGCTTTAGCACATAAAAAAATGTTTTGAATACGTTTTGTAATGGAATTAGAACCTGAAATAGATGCACAAGTACTAGTAAATAATGCATTCTAATGCCTGGGAGAAGCTGTTGATGGATGATAAAGTTTTGCAAGATACTGAGTATGCAAACACACCCTGTAAAATCATGTAGGTGAATCACCAAGTGTACCTGTCTGGCTTATTTTTAAAGTAGTCTCAA
This sequence comes from Agapornis roseicollis, assembly GCA_002631895.1. Taxonomy (NCBI): domain Eukaryota; kingdom Metazoa; phylum Chordata; class Aves; order Psittaciformes; family Psittacidae; genus Agapornis; species Agapornis roseicollis. Next base: position 77,364 of record NDXB01022417.1, read on the forward strand.
TTATTTAGTAGAATACTTTACATATTCCAGGAAATGGCCTGTAGCATGTTGTGTAAAAGTAATGAGGTCTTAGTAATATGAAACCTCCTCAACAGCATCTGCTGTTAAATATTTATTGAAAACCAGGGGAAGATTGTCTGTCTTTTACTGGCATTCATCACAGGAGCACCCGATTGCCTTCCACATAAATTATCCTGGCTGTAGCCAAACTGCTAGGGGAGATTTCATGGAGTATCTTGTTCTGCCTTCTCAGATGCTATAGGAAACTTTCCTTTGGGTGTAAATTTTTGGCAGGGCAGTAGAGGGAGGAGCCTTGGTTCTGGTTTGAATATTGGTTTTGGTTTAATCAAATGATACTTCCAAGAGTCACCTGCTGAGATTCCTTGAGTGTCCCTTGGAAATTTGATTTAGAGCTGAAACATAAATGACACAAACATGAATGTGATTTGACTGCATTTGTTTAGGATCTGCCACAGAAAAATCTAAAAAACCTGTGTGTCTTTAAAAGTCATTTAAAAGAATATATTCTGCCTTAAAGACTACATGACAGATAGGGAAACTGGTATATTTGGTAAGGATGAAATGAGGTTAAGAATTGCAGGATAACTGTTGATGACAGCAAGAACTGAGGGAAAGCTGTCCCCTATGCAGAGAAACTTGCCATTACAGCACAGTGGCAATTGAAAGAGGAAGATTGCCTAAGAAAGGCTTCTGCATTAAACATAGTCAGTTTTGAAATGAAGGTGAAAATGTTGCAGGAATGTGTTTTAAAACACAGTGTTAGTTTTGTTTTTTTGTGCTGTGGCCTGCTCTGTGGAGTGGTGGGATGGGAACTGCTGCAGAGCTGCAGCACATGAATCAAGGAGGTCAGATGGGAGGGAGTCAGACCAAAGCAGAGCCAGGGTCTGAGGAGGTGGTGGTGAATTCAGGTTTAAGGGTAAGACCAGTGTTTCTGTAGTGGAGACAAATGAGAGCAGAAGAAAGGAAAGTAGGTCCAAATACGTTCCACGCACTCCAGGAAAACACTTGGCTGAAGCAGTGGAGGCGCATGCTTTCATACCTCTGCTTTTTTCTGGCTTTGGTGTATAGTTTTCCCATTAGCTTTCCTGCATACCATTTTCACAGCAGTTACATGTTCACAAAGCATTTAGCAAACAATTAAAAAGGGCACCCATTTCAGTATATTAATTCACACCCTGAAACTTCCTATGCTTACAATGCAAAACTTGTAAATGTACAAATTTTCAATTTTTTTCTGGTGTTTTATTCAGTAACTGAAAGAAGAAAACATCAGTGCATATACTTCCTGCCAATCTGACTAAAAAACAGTTAAAATGTTTGTGCTAATACTCAAATTGCAGTAAAAAATTATCAAGTATTTCCCTGTTTTGAGCTTGGGGAGAGCAAGTATCTCTATCAGGTAAGAGGCTTCTTTCAGGTATTCCCTCTTACCTTAATGCCCATATATTTTCCTACACCAATTGACAAAGCAGCAACTTCTATTAAAGGGTAAGATTAGCATGTAATTGATTTGAAACAGGTGCTTTGCCTTATTTTTTTGCTTCTACAGCAAATTTTGTTGCCTTAGTATTTCTCTGCTACTTTGTCTTAGCTTTTTATGAGTAAGAAGTGATGGATCTGGTCTGCTGTTGGGAAACTAACATGTAAAACAAAGGTGCATAGGAGGAGGCTTGAGGGTGTTTTGTAAATGACCTTCCTGTTTCAACTTTTGTAACAGAATCGTGCATTTCTGCTACTCAAGATAATGTTTGCCAAAGTCCAGATCATGCTCCTTTGTGTTGCACCTGTAAAACTGGCCAAGAGCTGGGGATTAAGCCTATTGTTTGCCAAGGTCTCTGGTTTAATGTTTATTTCAAAGCAGAAGTGTATTTTAAAAAAACCCAACCCAAACCCATCCATAAAATATGAAGCAAAGTTAATCAGCACAATAATGTTTGTCTGTGGTAACAGAGAGTTCAAAAGAATAGTTTTGATGTGTAAATGTCCCTTTTTGTTTCAAAGGGAATGAATTCATGTGCCAGAGACACTGTTTTTTTCAGGGTTAATGCTAGCAGTTTCTCTCTTTGGGAGGCAAGGAGAGGAATCTTTAGGGAACTGTTTCACCTGTGGGGTGCAAATAAAGACAGTGGGTAAGAGAGGTGTGGGGATGTGCTGGCTGATGATGGAAGGGGGGGCTTGTTTCATTGCCTGCCAGGTCTTTGGGAACGCTGTTTGGGTCTGTAACTACACAGGATTTCCATTTCTGTCCAGCAAACATTCAAACAGCAGCATTACCCACTGGCTGCAGTTTGTTTTGACTTTGGTCTACTGGCAAAACCTCTTCTTACCCCCAGATTATGGGCGGGGGGAACAGTTGCAGCTCACTGGAAATACACCCGCATTAGATACTGGGACAAAGAGGCTGCAGGAGTTTTCCCGTGCTTCTCTGATGTTGCTGTCAGTGGACAGACATTCATTCTGGCCCCTGGAGAAATGCCCTGCACCACTCACTGCCTTGGGTGGAGCAGTGGCTCCATGCTGGCAGCTGGTCATGTTCCTTGTGATCCTTTGTAGGAAGGGTGTTCTTGGGATTTTATGGTTATTTTCTCTTGATCATTTGAGTGCAGCTGTGTTTAATGAGCTGGAAAAGAAGTAGGTTAATAAAACATGTGTTCATTGTTAGCAGAATACCTGTTGGACCATGTGTGTGTCTGTAATTGACCATCTAAAGCTTCAAAGCTTAGCACGAAGACAATTTAATAGGGAATTCATGCCTAAATAAATTAACCAGAAGCAGACAGCTGGCAGGCAGTATGCCCTGCCAAGGTGAGACTGTGGGTATTCAATGCAGAGACAAGTTATGGCCTCAAGTCAGACCTATTTTCAAGTCTCTCTTATTGATATGCGTTAAAAACCAGCATGCCAAAAATAGCTTAGAAGCCGTGTGCTTTAAAGCCAACGTGACTGATAACAGCCATGTAAGTAGGTTAAAATTTTAAATTATTTCAACCTAGGGGCATGCTATGAACCTAATATTACACTGACAGTGACTGAGCTTGAGATGTTTTTGTAACCTTTTCTTTGATAACACCAGTGTTAGAACATCATGTGTTTATTATGCTTTAATAAGAGATGGCTGCGTCATCACGTGACTCCAAAACCTGGAGCTTTAAGACAAGTTTCAAATAAGTGAGTTGGAAACATTATGGAGCTTTATGATAAAGCAGTTTCGGTGAGTTAAATGCACGTTCTGTCCCAGCCAAGAGCTTGGTCCAAGTTCTCCAGACCAAACTTTCCCTAAAAAATTGTGAGACAAAACCTGAGAACTGAATTCATTGTTTTACCTAAACCAGCAACTAAACAAAGAACGGAAACATGCAGAATAATGGTATTTCCAATTTTACCATGATCAAAAATTCAAAGTACAGACTTGAAGAAGTTATGTTGCTGATGTTATTCATCATAGACTTTGACTTCTTTCTGTTCTCTGTCTTGTCACAAAGAAAATGCTCCAAAAGCTGATGAGACTAATTAATGTAGGATCTATTAAGATCTAATTGCTCATCTGCTTTTTGTGAAAAGACCTTTCATTCATGAAGGTGCTTGTTTGTCAAAGAAATGCAGCTGCTGCTTTTTCACAGGGTTGGGCTGGTTAAAAGTAAATAGCATTAAAATTCTTAGATTGATTTCCTGCCTTATTCAGTCAGCTGAGAAATGATTAGGCTTCCCCTTTCCTTGGCAGCTTCAGGGTCAGAATATTTTCCCAGTGCCAAATGTAGTTCCCGTTCTGAAGTCAGATGTACTGAGGTGCAGTAGCCTTGTGTCTCGATGGTGTCTGAGATCTCCCAGTAAAACTGCTGGGAATTGTCCTCAGCTCTTCAAGGCATATGGAGACCTTTTCTGTACTAGGGGTCTGAACCCATGTGGCAGCAGGGGTGTCCTGGTTGTTCTAGGCCCTGGTGCTGCCCATAGTTTTCCCTTGTGTCCCACCAACCATTAGCTCTATAAACTACTGAACCATTGCAAATTGGGAAAGTCTTAGTAGGCACTAAAAATATGCTATCAAAACCAATCATAGTGCTTTTAACCAGGAGCAAAGGGAGGGAGGCCGAGGTGTCTGGACTTCCCTGGGGAATCGCCTGTCACTAATGAACCTGTATGGAAACTGCTGGTAGCATCATTAGAAACAAAGAGGTGCGGTTGGATTTGCTGGTGGGGACCTTTCAGGGGAGTTCATGGGAGTTAGGCTGCCACTTGCTATTGAACTGTAATGGCAAATGAGAGCCTGTTACCCTTGAATTCCTTTGAATATCCCAGACCTGATAGACTTAACATCAGTTTTTAGGTGTCTGCTTGTGCTTTGTGTTATTGCATGAGTGCCAGTTGGGGGATTAAATGCAGCAGCTCTGCCATTTCAGATAGCTTTGGCCTGAAGTTGATGTGTCAGCTGTCAGTCCAGATGAGCATGGTATAAAAACTGGTACCAGTTATTATAAATAAGTGGTAACCCAAAACCTACCTCTATTGTCAGAGGAGTAATGGTTTTGACAACATATTTTTTGCTAAAAATGGCATCTCTCTTAATGAAATTTTATTTTGTAAAGAGGACCAGCATGTGACAAAGATACCTGAAAGTCGCAGCAACTTAATTCAGTGTGTATATGCAGTTTCTCTGAATCCATAAATTCGTGTGGTGTGTTTTCTCCCAAACCTCCTGGTTTTGGTTTGGTGGGTTTTTTGGGGGATTCTGAACCAGACGCCTCCCAAGATCCCTTCCAACTTGAATTATCCTGTGATGCTGTGAAATTGGGGTCAGAGCTGAAGGAGAAAAGCTGAGGACTTCCTGCTAAAAACACAGAAACTTGAGAGGTTGTGTGCTTTTTTTTTTGCCTGGAGTTTTTCCTGGTGCCTTGATAATGTCTTCCTTTCTTGCCCAAAATCATCATTGTGAGCACTCCAGGCTTATTTGAAGAGCTCTGATCCCATGGGGAGGGCAAGGAGGGGTGAAGGAGAAAACCTATGGCATTTATTTGATGTGGAAGTGCTTACATCCTATGACAACAGACACCAGGTGAGAATCAGTGTGACTAATGAGTTGTTTGCTTGGCGTTTGTACCCCCCCTCACTCAGCAGGGGCTGTGTTTGTTTTGGAATGTGTTGATCTTGGATTCCTACAAATGCCATTGCTTTGTCCTTCACCTTCCCAGCAGTTTAGGTGATGCCATTAATCCCATCTTTCAGTGCTACAGGAAGGGTAGGGTATGGTAGTTAGGATGTGGAATGCCACATTTTTCCTTTTCATTACAACATTAGCATGTTTTCAGCCAGGAGCTGTCTCTGAGTTTGGACCCAGACACCATTTGGGGAACTGAGGTCCCCTTAAATACTCCTGTGAAAGCTGGCCCCATGTGCAGTCTGCCATTACTCTTCTATTTAGGTTGCCTAGGAAAGTATTTTTATTTCAGGGGGAGTAGAGTGTCTGCAGTTTCCTGATTCCTATGCTCCTGGTGAACTGGAGCTAAATTGATGGAAAATGGGGAAAAAAAGAGGATTTGTCTTTAATGTTGGGTTTGGCAGTATGTGTCCATGTGCATGAGACCATTTGTGATTTATTATCCCAGAATTTGTTAGAAACAGCTTCTAACTCCTTTTGGAAAAATTGGTATGTAAGAGAAAAGAGAATGCATGGATTTTCTTTCTTTAATGAAATTCTGTCAGCTGAGGTATAAAGGGAAGAAAGCTGGACTTATTTTGTGCTATGGTGTGGCACTGCTGCACTGAACTGGCTACATGGCCCCAGAATGTTGAAGCGCTGTCACAGATCACCTAGTACTTGGTCTGCAGCCGCAACCACATCCCTCTTGGCTGAGGAGTTTGACCAGCCTGACATTGAAAGAGTGTATTTTTCTGATCTGCTGTTCAGTTTTGTCTAGAGCATACAAGGTACGGGTGCAGGCTGGCTCTGGCTCTTTAGGAAAGAGATGCCTGGAGTTTTGTAGGAGAAAGGAATTTTGCACACTGGAGAAGCAACTAAAGGGTGTTCCGGTTTGTACATGAACTCTAGGGGCTGCGATGCTGTGAGAAGCCACAGCCCTTGACCGCTGCAGAAGTGGGAGGGAGGGGAACTGGGAGTCTCACAGAAGACCCTGTGGAAGGGTCTGAGCTACAGCTCGGCTTTGCTAAAGCTTTGGAAATCTGGGAATAGCTTCTGCACTTAGATAAATATGAAAGAAAAATTGTATTCCTTTGATGTAAATTGTCAGGAGGAAGGCCGTGGCGGGGTAAATTCACCTTCGCGTGCCCTTTCTGTGCAAGGGATACAGGAGCAGGACAGCTCAAACAGGAGGGTGCGGGCAGGGGCAGTCGGAGCGCTTTTGTTGAGTGCTGGTGATATTTGTGCTGGTCTGGTGGGCGCGCTGTTGAGCTGAACACAGCCTGCCAGAGCGTCACTGGGCTGGTTGGAAGGGAGCAGAAGGACAAGTAGATGCTGGATTCAAAGAAAGGGAGTAATACAAAAATGATTTTGTGGCTAATTTTGGCAGGTTAGTTACAGCCAGAACGAAGGAGACTCGTAAAAGGCCCATGGTCTTTTTTTAAATGGCTGTTGATCCATACCAAGTTCTGAATGTCAGTGGTAGTGCAGCAGAGAAAAGGCCTGGAGAGGAGCTGAGGAGGTTTCTGCGGGTGCCCCAATTGCCTGGAGAGCATGGGAGAGCTTCTCGGCCATTGCTTTCCAGTAGCAGCCTGCTTTGCCAGCCCTGTGCTTTGCTATTTGCAGGGATAATTGGTTTGTTTCCTATCCCCCTCTTATTTTGTTTAAGCATCTGAAGCTCTAAGTGTGCCTTAGAAGGCAGCAGCTGATGCTTTCTGAGTTGGTTTTGGAGGTGTCTTCCCTGATTTGGGAAAGAGGAAGATTTCTCCCACTGTTCTCCTGCTTGGGGCCAAGGGCAGCTGATTTCCCTGTGCTATGCCAGGGAGCCCAGGGGAGGCTTCTTGGCAGCAGTCTCAGCAATGTGTAACAAGAACCAGTGCTGGCTGGTGTATTGATCCCCTTTCCACACTCTCCCTTCACCTGAGGCTGTTATTAACAATTCTGGCTGTTCTTCTGCCATCCCCGAGCAGCTGTTCTGGGGCACATCTCACTGTTGCCTGCAACAGTCTCCTGGTCTCCTGGTGCGGCTACTTCCAGCATTGCGATGGGCAGGGAGACAGTGGGTACCCTTTGCACCAGCACACTGAGTATGTTGGCCCCATGGACACATTGTGCTTTTATTAGGCAGAGCCATGTTGAGTGCCACCTGAAGCCAGAGCCAGCCAGAAACAGCACCTTCCCTCCTCAGTTGGGTTAAGCACAACCTTTTCAGTGCATGAAGCCATTTTTCACCCCCTGGCAACTGGACTCTCACTTCCTGGGTGCTCTCCTGGTGTTTGGTTTCTCTGAATGTAACAGAATTTAGAATTCATAGAATCATAGAACAGTTAGGGTTGGAAAGGACCTTAAGATCATCAAGTTCCAACCCCCCTGCCATGGGCAGGGTCATGCCTCACCTTAAACCATGTCTCCCAAGGCTCTGTCCAACCTGGCTTTGAACACTGCGGTAAAATGAAATAAAATTAAATGAAATAAAACTAATATGAAAGCAGGTGAACTACTGATAAATCATTTATTTCTATAGTGACAGAGTCTGATTTGTTTTTCCAGAACTCTGCTGTGTAGAGTTGTAACAGTTAATGAGAAATGGTTTGGAAACAGCTACTGTTTTAATTGGTAAAGCAATTACTGTTTAGTTTTACTGGTGAAAAATAACTGCATGCAAGGTATTTTTCTTTCTTTTCTGGGCAGTTTTCAAATTTGTAATTAGGCTTCTCCAATTATGTACTTCATAAACTTTGGAAACAGATCTTTCAAGTAAGTGCTTACTGCGTGGTATTCTTATGCATAACTTTGTTCAGGTAAATAGGCTCACAGAACTTAAAAGGAATATTAATGTGGGTAAGATTACCCCAAAATATATGTGTCTGGAGGTTGAGGACCTTTCACTGGTAGGGCTCTTTTAAATAAATAAATAAATAAAACTGAAGTGTCCAGTTTCCGTAAGGAAAAGCAGGCGTAGGATATTTTTGGTTTCTTCTTCTGCTGTAAAAGGTAATATTTTTCTAATATGGCTATCAAAAAGAATAAATACAGAAGTCATATTTAACAAAGCAGGGCTGTTGAAGTAAGTTAGGAACTCAAATCCTGCTGTGTTATGTATTGCAAATAACTTGCCTGCAATCAAAATTTACTCTAGATTTTTATCAAGACCAAAACTTGATCCTTTAAATGGGTGTAAAAAAGTAAAAGAAGGGGAATTTGGGATTAATTTTCTTAACATCCTGTGTTACTGCATATGATGAAGCACCACTTGTGTATAAATGCATTGCCCCTGTTGCTGACCCTGCAGTCTCAGCAGTAGGTATAGCACGCATGTGACTTACACTGGGAGCTGAAGCTCCAAAGCCTGTTTGTTCTCCCCCCAAGCTGTGTGAATATCAAAAAGGAGAAGACACTGAAGCAGGAGCAGCAATGTGATGTGTTCCCACTTGCCCATCACATAATCATCTCCCACCGCTACACACAGCCCCTGGCAGGGAGCAGCCAGGGAGCCCAGGCTTTGCAGGGTGCCAGCAAGCTTGTTTTGCCTTAAACTCCTGCCTCAGTGAACAAGACTGGTGAAAGCCACATGTGCTGGGGAATGCTAAATGTGAGCAGGTGTCATTTAAATTGCCACCAGTTAGAGCAACAAGATGTGTAAAAATCCAAACATCTTCTGTAAAACAGGTTTTCATTGCACATACATGTGTGAAGGGGTAGGGACCAGAGCAGGAATGAGATGCTTTTTTAGATCTGCATGAATGACCAAAGCTTAAAGGAAGCCATTGCTGTGTTTGCTTGCTTCTGGCATTACACATGCTGTGGGAGGGGTGCCAAGCTGTCCTTTTCCCTCAGAGTTCTTTTTGCAGTGGGGAGAATGAGAACTTAACACTCCTAAGGCGCAAGCAGCAGTTATTGATTGGACTAAGATTACAGTGAAAAATATTGCAGCCTGTCCATTGCAGATTTTTCCCTTCCCTAGGTACAAGGATACCTGCTCCCTTGTTACATAGCTTGTTTTTATGGTAAAAATTGCTTTGCAGAAATATGGATGTGTAGAACAGCCAGCTACTTAGGTGTAGTTCCTGAGGGTTTGAAGTGTTACAGAGAGCTGACTAGGGAGAAAAACCAACTGTGGTTATGCATATATTTCTTTTTTTTTTTTCTTTTTGAAGTAGCTCACAGATCATCACAAAACCCGTCAGAGCTCAGTGCTGGAAAACAAGTACCTGATTCTCTGCACTTGCAGGAGAAAACCAGAAAGATACCTAATCAAGATCCTCGTGAAATAATTTCTTAGTGTTTGGGTGCAAGTATCTCCACATCAAACCTTAAGGACTGAGACAATAATAGAGTAGGTAGTTTGTGCAAATAAACACCGATAAAGTTGGTAGAAAAAGTGGAATGGTTACACATCAGTTACAGAGTGCAAGTGTTAGTCATGTAGACTTTTAAGTGGGTTTATTCAGTTGATTCTTTTTCATCCATAAAAAGAAGGCTTCCAAATAAAATTCTGTGTAATGATGGAAATTGTATTAATTTTACAAATATATTTTTACTAATATAGGTACTGATTAAGAGCTGCATGTTTCTCTCCAGCCCAACTCTGATTGCATTTGTGTCTCGTTAGTGAAGCATGGGTTCTTTTACTGTAAAAATAGCGACAGTGATCATCTCTTGGATAACAATGGGCAGACTTGAACAGATATCATGATGGAAGATGCATTGTCACATGTCCTTCTTTTCTACAGATCTGAATGCATCACAGACCCAGGGTTCCCAAACAAGCAGTCCAAACCAGGGATCCATCCAGCAGTCACGGGTAGATGCATTGCTGCTGAACCACCAGCCTGAGAGCCTGCAGGATGACAAAGATGAAGACGCAGTAGAGGAGAAGATTGTGTACCTCTGATTGCTCATTTTATAATTTCAGTCGCACTTTGGAAATACAATTGTGTTTGCTTTTCTAAATGTCTGTAGTTGCTCTCTGTATGACCAAATGGCTTTAAAGATAGTATTTAATATTAAATGTGAGATTTTCCTCATGGTAAATGTAACAATTAAGTTATTTTAAAGCCTTTGTTTTATAATCTATAATTTATGACATGATTTCAAATGCTTTGCAAGAGGCAAGGGGATAGCAGGGAAGATGTAGCATTTTGAAATTGTAAAGATGCCATCGAGAGCTGTGAAAGGTGGTGCTGAATTTCTCCTGAGTCCTCTTTTTAAAAGGGCAAGCTGAGAGAGATGGGCCTGCTATATGAGATTGCAGAATATGGATCAGTGACCTTCTAACAGCTGTTACATAATGTGAGAAGACAGCAATGTAAGAATGATGGCTGAAGTCTTCTCTGAAATGTGTATCCTTAACTATGGTGTTGTTTTCCTTATCCTCAGGCTCAGGAACTGTTCAGAAGAGGATGTTTTTTATGGTCTCATAATTGCATAATTATGTTTGTTCACGTCCCAGTGCTTATCATAATTTTGGTACTACTGCCAGTTTCAGTGAAAAAATGATGTAAATCAGCTTGTTATTGTATTATAAGTGTATCTCATTTCAGTAAGTGCCCTTGTACATTAAAATCCACCAGATGAAACCACCTCATTGGTAAAAAGAAAAGAAAGGGGAAAAATAGTAGACTTTTAGGTAACTCGACCTTTTTGAAATCCCTCTGCTTTCTTATGTAAGAACCAGCTAGTTTCCTGCTTTCAGGTTCATGGGGTTTACTATGCGTTAGGCAGTAAGAAACCATGACCAGTTCTGTGTTTTTTGGTCTTTTAGAAATATTTGTACACTTCTGTCAAATTGAATAAATATTCTGTGCATTTCTGCAAAACTGTACCTTTGGTTCATTGTAAGGTCCTCCAGAGAAATCTGAAAACAGAAGGGACGCAGAAAACCCCACTGTCCTGGGTTCAGCAGTAGCAGTCATTTTTCTGCTTCTCAGTAGCTGGTGCAGTGCTGTGGTTTTGACTTTCAGCTTGGGAACGGCGCTGATAACACCAGTGTTTTTAGTTGCTGCTCAGTAATGTTTACTCTGACCAAGGACTTTGTGAGCCTCATGCTCTGTCAGGGAGGAGGGGAAGCCGGGAGGCAGCAAAGACAAGGAAACTGGACCCAAACTAGCCAAAGAGGTATTCTATGCCACAGCACATCATGGCTAGTATATAAACTGGGGGCAGTTACCTGGAAAGGCTAAATCTCTGCTCAAGTCAGTCTGGGTATCAGTTGGCGGGTAGTGAGCAGTGTATTCTCTTCCCTTGTTATTTCCCTTATTGTTGTTATTGGTGGTAGCAGCAGTGATTTGTGTTATACCTTAGTTACTGGGCTGTTCTTGTCTCAACCCATGGGAGTTACATTCTTTTGATTCTCCTCCCCATCCCTCTGGAAGCAGGGGGAGGAAGAAGAGGGGTGAGGGGGAGTGAGCGGCTGCATGGTTGTGAGTTACCAGCTAGGTTTAAATCATAACACCCCCTCCTTGCCTGGTTTCCTCTCTGCCCTGCTGCATGTGTGCCTGCCTTGGTCCAGTGCAGCTAAAGCTGTGTGCAAGGCACCTGGGCTGGCAAAACCATGGACATGGCTATTTGAGGAAGCGTGGGCAACTGTCTGGGTTGTCCAGATGCTGCTTCTGCTGGCTGGCAGGTTGGCAGCAGCACCAAGGGGATGCAAATGCACAGGTCCAGAGGTGCCTCACATCTGCTCAGCTCACTGGTCAGATACATGCAGGATTGCCCCATCCATTTGTCTGGATAAGCCCCGAGCATCACATGCTTTCCTTTTACCCTACACCTTGAGCTGTGCAAAATCTTTTTCAGGGGCAGAGTTTTGGATAGTAGATGTTTGTCAGCATGGGTTTCCTGATGTGGAGGGTTCTCTTCCAGGGACTGATGTGCTGTTGGGGAATATTCAAAAGCAGAGCTTTCTGAATTGCATCTGTCTGGGTTACCAGACTAGCTGCTCAGTTGGTATCTTAAGCTAACAATTGAGCTACTGACCTTGATGTGCAGGACCTGATTCCCAACTGGTATTAACTGATGTGCCAATGTCAGCAGGGGAAGATTTGGTCTGGCAATACATTTTTCAGTTGACATTTCCAGCATTCAAGGCTTAATGTTCACCTGACAGCACTTCTTTAATATGTTTCCCTGTTAGAGAAAAAACCTTTCTAGAATTTCTGGAAAAGTTTCACTTTCTTTACTTTCAGAGGTAAACTAAAATTAAAATGGGAACCCAGTCTTACTAAGGGTTCTATAATGAGAACAGTCCATTGCCTCTGTATTTCACCAGACAGAGTGAATTCAGGGTTGCTATCTAGACACTTTTTTGGCAAATTTTTGAATAAGCAGACCAGTTTCTTGGGATGCAGTATGCTCTGGGATATGTGCATTGCTTAGGAACTAGTAGGAACCCAGGAAAAATTGAGTACTTTTCTCCACAATTTCTCTTTCTGCATTTTACTATGCCTTCGCTGAAACTTCTGGTACTGGTTACTGTCAAATCCAAGCCACTGGATGGATAGCTGCTGTCCCAGCCTGGTGTGGGAATTCCCATGTAAGCGTCTTGCCACCAGGAGAGAAAGAGAGGATGCTGCTTCTCTCATCAGTTTTAATTGAGGGGCTTGGAGTCAAGGGGGGGGGGGGGGGGAAGGGGGAGGGACGCAAGGGGTGGGGAAAATTTTTTGGGCCCC